>JAODUH010042849.1:0-21382 GCA_027564835.1 Typhlichthys subterraneus | reverse complement strand
CATGGCACTCTTCCTCTAACAGATTGATTTGTTTGTTTGCACTCAATTGCTGATGCCAAAGGCCTTCTCATTAACTCCAGCATTTGGTTAAGTCATAGACGTACAGATGTGAAGATTGCCGTTTACCAAGCAGATATAAGCCTGTGTGTCATCATGGTTTAATGCATCTAGAAATATATGTTCCATATAATCCTCTACTGAAGTCAGTTGAAAGTGCCTATTTTTAACATTAACATGTTGTGGGTTCTGTCTATTAACCAACTTAATATTGGTTAAGTAATTACTATAATTTCATCTTTTGAGAGACCCTATATAGTACTTTTAGTTCTGATTTAGTTCTTCATTTGACACAACAGTAAACAATTAAATTAGCATTCATTTGAATTAAGTTACTTAACCCATAGACATGCTTATACATTCATCACAGCCCTAATCTAAAGAGGCGATGTCCAAACATAAAGCTTGTCTTAACAATGTGTACTGTCGCCTTATTAAAATAAACAGTACCGGGCGTGCTACCTATTCCTGCTGCAGTTGACAACTACACAAACACATCAGTAACACATGATGTCAAAACAAATAAATAAGTACTACACTGTATAGTATTCACGCACTGTATCATCTAGCAGGTAGCACAAGTCAGTATCGATCAGTTTCTTGCTCTAGTGTTTTGGGAGTATATTTGAAATGCAGCAAACATTCTTGTTGCAGACACGACACTCACTTTGTTAGCTATGACTCAGTCTTTTGATGCACAGGTATAATTAAAATGTTGGCATTTATGACATCTTTGCAACTATTTTAACTTATTTTTCTGGTAATTCAAAGGCTAAGAATAGCATGCCCCCATTAAGTATCAGTTTAGAACATGTCCTCATCGCAGACGCCTAACACCACTTCATCAGTTTCCACCTGCTAATGTAGGAGAGAAAAAAAACACTGCTATGAGAACTTATCTTTGCACTAATTGGTCATATTCTCTGTAGTGAAAATTATGTGTTGAAGCATGTATTTCTCTATTAATATCCATGGTCCTCTTTCTGTCTGGCAGAACAGGTCATGGGATTTAAATGAGATTTGGGGGATGTACTTTTTTTTGTAGCTCTTCTTAACAGAAATGCAACAGAAGATAGATAATTTTTTGTCCGAGGCCTCTTAAGAATGTATTAAAAGATGACGGTACAAATTCACCCTCTTACCTAACAAAAGCTATATGCAGCTAATGTTTTGTTAAACAGTCTGTGTACATATATTTGACTTTATCCAAAGTACATACATTTATAGCAGGAAAAGCAGATGAAATGGGAAATACTGGGACATACAAGTCATACAATCTTAACCAAACCAAGTGGAAAAGCACACAGTATATGATACTATGTGGTCATTCTGTGTGTGTGTTTCTCCATAGCCCTGCTATGAGCGGGTCAAGGACTGGCTTAATGAAAACCTGGTCGCACTTTGGATCTTTGCTCTATGCACAGCACTCACCCAGGTAAAACAGTGTGGTATAGATACGGGTCTCGTGTTCACTGTTTATATTGCCTAAACCACTTTGTTTATGTAAGGAATACATACTGGATAAAATATACTGTACACACAGGGTTTACTCATTGTTCTGCTACAAAAGCACATCATTGGCTCTACAAAAACTTTGAATGCTGAATCAGTTATGACAATGGCATAACAAAATAAACATGTGGGACCCACACACTGAAAACATCCTGAGTTTTGATATACAATGTTTGCAATAAAATATTACCTTCGTTTTTTCCCCCTAACAAATATACTGTATGCCGGGCTTCTGCCTAATGCGTTCACAGGGTAAAACATCACTACTGTTGTGAACATGTTCCGGAATAATGTTGCCAGTATTTAAAACAGCATTTATAGGCAGCGTTTCACAGCTACAGTATTTGTGGTTTGTAGACAGCTAGACAATCACACAGGAAAGTGATGGCTTTTAAAATTCAGTTTAAATGGATCTAAATATGTGATGCTTTTTATAGGACTTACAATCAGTATGGCAATCATAATCATTTTTAGATTATGACATAACATAACAAAAACATAGGAAGGTTTAAGTCTAGGGTGTTACTTATTTCAATAAGTAAATGTATTTTATAGCATTTGATAGATATATTTGCTTCAACCGTACTGTAGGGTTTCGCTATGTGATTGCTAGATGGTTGCCATGGGGATGGAGAAATAGTTGAAAACACCCCCTCCAGAATGGTTTCTGTGCAAAAATGATCTTTAGAGCTGTGTTTTATCATTCTTCCACTGAAGAAGCATGTACTAATTGTGAATGGAGAATGGAGATATTCATTACATTTTTCTCTTAGTCTTAATCTGTGTCTGTGAAACTGGCTCTAATAGACTTGAGATTTAATTAATAAAGAGTGCATAAATTAATTAATTTAAAATATTAATTTAAATAATTTAATTAATTAATTAATTAATTAATTAAAACATTAACTTACATGTTTAGTCTTTGGAGGTCCATATTAAAATAATGTTTCTCTGTTTGTACAGATTCTGGGCCTGGTGTTCTCAATGACCATGTTCTGCCAAACAGTGAAAGCAGAAACATTTTATGCTTAGCAAAAAGGACCTACATATTTCTGGACGTTTTTCATCTGAGAGGCACAGTGATAGATGGATGCCCTTCTCTTTCAAGCCCTTGTCCTCTGTGAAGTTTATTTTGAGTGAAGCTGACTGACTGTCACAATGTTACCAGTCTAGTCTGCTAACTACAGTATGAAAGAACAGTCATTGTAATATCAGAATCAATTTGTATGTTTTTTTGCTCGATGTCAAGCGCACTCACTCATTGTGATACATATGCAGTATTATGAATATATATGTATGAAAAGTGTAACCATTTTTTTTATATGTACTGTATGATTTAATTTATTTTATAGTTTGTAAATGTGTTACAAATGGGAGGTACAGTATGCTGGTTATGGATATAGGAGGTGCACAGTGGAGGTTCTGTTAAGTGCATGGGTCTGGGAAGTGTATAATAAATGGTTTGTCTCTAAGCCCTTGTCACAACAACATTCCTTGTATAAAACAATAATGGAGTAAGTATATAAGTGGACTGTCTATAACAAACACCATGTACGAACAGTATGCTCCTAAGTGCATAAAATCATTTGGCATTAACTAACATATTAAGAAGTGCAGTGTCATCAAGGCACTTCCTATTCAGCAGGTTATGATCAGTTTAATGGGGTGTTTCCCAGTAACATTTCTGCTGGGACTCTCCAGTCGGGCTACCATTGATAAAGATGTAGCAGTCTTTTAAGGTTCCCCTGGCCCTCATAACATCCTCCTCAGTCACTGATTTGTCTTTGCACATGGTATTGTTGGCTACAGTCCAAACGGCAAGTGTCATTAGCAAACACTAGGAACAGCACTACACTGAATCCCCTTGGTTGAGTGAATATGGCCAAATGGTAAATCATTGCCCCCCCCCCTAAACAGTTTGAACGGCAGCAAACCCTTATACTGTATGCATGCTGATTGTTCATTAAACCAGGTACTTCAAACATATACTGACTGAAAATGCCACTTCTACTACTTTATGAAGCGTCCACTTTAAGCATATGACCCCACTCTTGGCACCTTTTCACTGATCTGTTGTCGCCTCTCAAATTCATCTCACTCGCTGCTTCCACCCGTTTCTTTCTACTCATGCATTATTCATTTTCATGTTCACAGGCTCGCCCTCGTCTTGTGCTTGATCAATAAAACATACCTGTGTTCTTGCTCTCGCTCACCTCACCATCCACTCGCCCAAGCCGAGCCAGCCTTGAGCTGATAAAACAGCATAGATGGATGGCCTCTTCAAGCTGTGAGGAAACGACAGTTGGATTCAAGTCTCTCAGGCGCATGAGTAGTCTCTAATCGGATTAGCTAAAAAGAGTCACTTACTGCTCATTACCAGAGTCGCCCGTCTGTCATTTTGGTGTAGCATTCACATATAGAATCCCTGATTGGAGTTGGACTGCATCAAGCCATGATACATGTGACCATTATGCTCTTGAAAGTTCCCTGAATTGGCAGCATGTCTCAATACAAGATGCTGGAGTATCTTACATTTTTGGAGTGTCATTAAACTGTTTCCCACAATACAGATCATTTTCACTGAACGAATCCCTCTAGACAAGGTTTGGCTTGGTGCAAATTCTACATAAATTTAATACAAAAACCTCAAACTACTCAATTTGTTTAAAAAATAAACACTAAGAGAAGCCACGCACAAGACAAATTTAATTTATAAATAACCAATTCACTGAGGCTAAAGTTAAATGTGGGTGACATGACAATAGCTGTTTATAAAGAGCTTTTCTACATTCAAATATTATTGAGAATAAAATATGTTGGATTTTGAGTCGAGCCCTGGTATCTGCACTATACAGATTGAGACAAGAATTTCATTACTGGTATTCCTGCCTGTAAAATTAAGTTTTGATGTGTTGTGTTAAGACACATTTGTTTGTATTAGTTAAATAAATGTACAAGCATTAGTAAACTTTGCTTCAGTTTTGCTCCATTTGATTTGACCAGGTCAAATGCTAATTATTCTACATAATCTTGTGTTGTGATATTGTCTGCAGTATGCATGCTCTCATACAAAACCTAATAGAGCACAAACAGGATTAATGGATTTACAATGATTGTTTTAAAATAATAAATATAACCTAAGTGATTAATGACTTTCCTTCGAGTGCGTTATAATATACCACCAAAGCTTAATTTGGAAAGGGAATATTATTTTCACGGTTAAAGTATTATGTTATCAATCTACTCAAGAGTTTCAATTTAAACACTACAGTAAGCGTGTATATAATATTACAATTTTAGGTGATTATGAACAAAACAGAAAACCAGGAATAATTATGAACATCTTTGTTGAAATAATTTGTTTCAAATTCCTGTACACCAGTTACTAGGTAATAATAATAAAGTAATACAAACAAATGAAAGTAAGTTCAGGAATTTGGATCAGATGTTTTTAAGCTTCATATTTTCAAAGTTTATCATGTTAAACTTTGTGTCTTACCATCTCTAGTACATATTGGTTACAAAATGGGTCTTAAAAGGTTATTAGCAAAACAAGCAAAAGCAAGCATCATCAGGAGATACTAAGTGGCATGTTCTTAATCAAAAAAGCATCTGAAGACCATACTAAAGCAAACTTTATTAAAAGAAACGTGGAGAAAACTTCACAAAGACAAAATTGCTACAAATCTATCATTTTACATCATGTTTGCTCCAGACTTCAATAATAAACATTATTCAACAGCTTAGCGGCTAAATCAGTCAAACAACTGGTATTGGACAAGAACTATGGGGCAGAACATATCCACTTAGGCTAACACCGTCACCACAAGTCACTTCTTATTTGGAACCACACAAACCCACGGTTTTGTTCGTTTAGAACACTCGGTTCATTTCTACATGGCATTTTCACACCACCGCAAGCATGCATGCCTACAGAGATGCGTGCGCTTAGACCAATGCCCTTGGTCGAAGTATCCAATGGGATACTATACACCTCAACTGGACAGTCTACCTGAACGGTGACAAGTGATTGATGTCTGAAGGATGGACATGCACACGCTGTTTATATTTATTTACAAACCCCACAGTCCCTGCGCCAAGCCTTCCCACCGTCTCTCTCTCTATCTGACCACCCTCCGGCCTGCCTGGGGTCTGGCTGACAGACAGGACCAGCTAGTGTATCCTTGTGAGCTCCTCCACCATCTTGATCACCTCGTCCACCGTGGCCTCCCGCTTCATGCCACTGCCGTCGTCTATCTGTAAAACACCGTGTTTTTGTTGAGGACCTGCTCACACGACATCACAGAGGAATTGGACTGATTTGATAACCCCCACAGAGTCAAGAAGCGGCTTTTCACTCTAATTTAGAATAAAAATACATATTTAATGACACTGTGTGCATATGTCACATCATTATAATGAGAAGTACTGTAATGCTAAAGATGCAATGCAGATGAACTGGATGTTTTGCTGCAATGCATTTTCAGTACTTTGGTAGCAAGAACTAAACATGTCCGTTACAGCTTTTCACACTTCAGATGTGACATGTCCTTTAAAGTGTAATGTGTTTGAGCTGTAAAGTATTATAAAGTAATAGGATTGAACTGTGATGAGTCACCTCAATGCTGGAGTTAATACTGACAAAATTCCAGTTTTTATAAAAATCTGAATTTTATGGGCTGAAAACAGATCTACACGTCATATCTGTTAAAAATCAGCCCGATACCAGACTGGTTTTCATCGGTACACTGCGTCCGTTCATACGTCAAATTAAAATATTAACATTATTGTTAATGTGGGACTTCCACTCAGCCCCTCCCCTCACTCAACTCCTTGAAGCATTTTTCAAAATTGCAGTGGGTGGAGTCAGGCTCAGCGCTGGAGTGCAGTTACACTTTAGATTAGGAACACAAGACCATTCAAAAGTGGATTTTATTAAAGCTGATAGATGAAATCTGTGGCCTGCAGTAATATTGCAATTTCCCCACCAAAGTCTGTTACTAGTTACAAATCATGTATTCATATCCAAAAATATATAAATAAATACACGCACACCATAGATAAAAAAATAGCATAATAAAAAATGTAACATAATATTCACCAACCTCAGAAACGCATTCAGTGAGCAAGATGCTATAAAGATAGACACTTAATTCTAGTCTACCTTGATTGAGCTAAGGGATTATGTGCTGGTAGCTGACGCTGCAGGTTACACTAGACTACCAGCTGGGACAAATTAAACTCCTCCACGGACATGGCCAGGTCAGAGGAAGACACTTCATTTCACTTTTGTAAGGAGACAGACTCATCTTACCTGATGAAATGCGTCCTCCGTTGACAGAAATGTAACTCGCCGTATTATTTATTGTAGTTAAATGTCGCTGGCTAAACAACTGCTCAAACATGCATTTCTCTTTTGAAGATATGAAACGTGACAGAAATAAACTACAACACCATTTCAAGAAGGGTGAGACTTAACAGAAAAATCTGAAGTGCATCATACAATGCCTAAAGCATCTTATCCAAACATTACTCCAATAAGCAGCCTTAATGCTACATGTTACACTAGTGAAACAACCTTCATTACATTAAAGACAGACAAACATACACATCCTTATACAGGCTGACCAAGGACATGGTTGGATGTTGGCTCCTACCTGTAGGGTGCTGACTACTTCCTGCATCTTGGCCCGGCCCAGGTCCAAGAAGCTCTCGATCAGGTCTCCGTCGATGAAGCCGGTGGCCTGCTCAGTCTTGCGCTCCGTGTGGAAGGACCTCCAGGTGGGCAGAAGTCAAGGAAGGCCGACACACTTCGAGACTAGAGCTGGAGCTCTTCTACTAGGAGGTGAGAACGAGCGGCACGCGTGGTGATGCACACAGACAAGACGCGTTCTCCATCTCAGCGGAGACCGTCAACTGCCCTGCTATTTAGGACAGCACATAATTAACGGACATGGCAGCGTACTAGCATCTAAACAAGAAGTCTGAAGCTTTCGAGACAAGCCCCAAAAATAGCTGCCACCTACAACAGCAGCCTCAAATAAGCTATTTCACGCATGAACAGGTGAAACAAGGGGCCCTGTCACACAGTGCTGGGAGAGCTTATTTTAGTAACTGGTCGCTGTTCCGACACACCGCCCAGCAGGTTTACTGCCTGCCGCCAACCACAGCTGGCAGTGCAGTGGGGGGGTCTATGCCTGAGGAGGATATAAGCTGTGCTCAATCTTGCCCACGCTCTTGATGACCTTGTTGAGGCGGTTCTGTAGATCCAGGAGGAGACTGTACCAGCTCTCGGACAAGGAGGTCACCAGGCCTGACGCACGCACGCACGCACGCACGCACACACACACACACACACACACACAGTGAACAATACACAAAAAAAAACTCGCAATCTGTGATTCAACTGGATGTTCGTTTTCTGAGGGGCGTTTGAGCGGCCAGTTTTAAAAAGTACTGGGTAATGTCCTGTGCTGGGGGCGTGTGCTGTGAGTCAATGAGATCATTTAAAGATTTGTCCCAAAGACCTGCACCTGCTTGTTTCTCAGTAATACTGCATGACATGGGAGACACTAGGTGCAGAGTATGACTCACTCTATTTGATCTGTTTTAGTTCAGTTGTAATGTTCACATTGTTCTGTGAGTGAGGAGAGAACGGCCTTCGCCACTCTCAGATTGACAAGCTTGTCAGACATTACCATGGATAACGTTTACCTTCCAGTTAATTACTGATGATATTTCAGTCACCAACAGTCAATCTAAAAATGCATCCTGAATCCAACATTAGCCACATTAACAGCAAAGCATAATGTAATTGCTTTACATCTGACCTAGTGTTTCTACGTCAGGTCAGCAGGATATGTGAATAGAAAATTAAAAGTACATCCTAAACTAAAACTGTGGATCCAGCGTCTAGAGGGACTCAACGTATGAACATGGCATTTGCACAGAACCCCTCTCAAACTCAAAGCCTGAGCAGTGATCAGCTGTTAATGCTAACAGTGTCCATTTCAAGCAACCTACTAAATGCTGCCCAAACACAACAGAAGCCTGGCCGGCGTGCGTGCGTGCGCTCGTGCGTGTGTGTGCGTGCGTATGCGCTTGTGGTCGTGCGCGTACCGATCATTCCGTTAACGGTGCCAAACAGCACAGAGCCCTGTGTGGGCGTGGAGCTCTCGCCCAGGTTCTGCAGCACCAGTGAGCCGTGGGAGAAGACGTTGACAAACTCCCCGAGGTGGAAGACCCCCACCTCCTGCAGGTGCTGCCGCTCTTCATCTGTGGTGGCCGCGCTGGAGGGAAGATGGCAGCAGACACATAGATACAAATGTGAGGGATCCAGGAGAGAAGGCAGTCCAGCAAGAGGGAGAAAAACTGACAGATGGAGAAGAAATCGGAGATGCCATGGGTGACAAACTGCAAAGAAAAACAGGGCGTTCGGAACAAAACACAAAGTTGACGGGGTCATAAAATGACACCGATGAAAGAACTAGAAAGTGCGAGACCAAAATGAAAAAGGGCCAACTTTATTGACAGGAGCAGAAATATTAGAAAGCTAACAGGTTGACGCACTGATTGAGAACATGACCTTTTCTGAGAGGGCTGGAACAAACTCTTTTCCCCCCTTTTCAGAACAGATTTTTTATGAAACGAATAAAGTGAATGGCATTTAAGCAGAGTAAATGGATGCTATTGGAAAGAAAACATTGAATCACTAAGCCATTCTTGGCCCACCACATCTTAAACCTCCTTTACTCACTTCTAATTCCTTCCTACCTCATTACTTGTTTTTAGGTCAAATATGATCAAGGCCATTAAACCTGACCTTAAGGGTGAAAAAGTGTTGATTCCATTTTAAATGTCTTCACTATGGCTAAGAACGGAAAATGTCCGGCCTCAAGGTTAATGCAACAGATAAACATCTGATTTAATCAGGAACTGATATTCAATATAGGGCTGAGGAAGGAGAAGAAAAAAAATAGAATCAATACCACACAGTGTTATCTATTTTGTAGTATTTTACACCACACTTTCAGTATAGTCATGTCAACAATCTATTATTGACATTTATATTACACATTTCAAATATATGCAAATGCATTTGGTTATAACAGTTAAGAAAAATAGAGCTTGCGTGTGTTGGAACAATATACACAAATGTCACTGGTCAATTCTTCACTGACACAGCTGTGCCAAGAATCCATAACGAAGTAAAGCTTTCTAGACTCTTAATTACATGCAATGCCTGGACAATTTGGGCAACCCAGCCATACGTAACTATAGCTGCTCATCATACAACGATGGTTGTATGCAGTCCACATTACAAACAAACGAAAAGTCGTGCACATTCCAAGTGAAGTCCACTGTCTCTGCAGACACTGCAGAAGACAAAGTTACAGCTCAGAGAAGCAAACTCATCTGAGCATGTAGGGCAATAAGATTGTAATTGTGAGGTGACCTAGATTATAACTTAAAATTAACCAATACCGCCAACCAGTAAAAGGCTAACCTGACATGCCAGAGGTAGGTTGTAGACACAAGTCCATCTGGGGAGCCATACATTGAAGCTGATTTTTGATTCGAGCATATTTATGATTTGGCGTGTGACCAAGTTAATGGTAATGTTCAATATAATAATCAAATAACTTTTTTTTTTTTTTTTGCCTGACATTTTTGCTGAGATTATAGTCTTTAAACCCTGGTCGCTTTAGTGTTTTCACAGCCATCCAATCAGGATGGGTTATTGAGATGACGTTGAAGTCAAGCGTACATTTAAAAATGGGGGTAGAGCGAGATGAAGCAATACAAATCGTTGTAGCAATGCCAATTGGTTAAAGGCTGTCCAATAGTTTCAATTGACCAGAGGTGTACACACAGTAGGAGGCAATGACTGAACATTTACAATTATTAGTTTTAATTTTCAATTCACACCTCTAATTTAGATTAGTTAAATAGCTTTATAGACCATTAAAGCCCGTCGCGGGACAATGATCAGGTAACGCGTGAAATAAATACCAAGACATGTTAGGGGGAATGTGTCCGGAGAGGTTTTGACAGACATCTTGTACAGCCTCACCTGTCCTTCTGGCAGACAAACAGGTTGAAGGCATTCTCCGCACCCAGGAAGTTATCATCATCCAGGATTTCCACAGCACTCATCCAGTTAGGATTGAAATCACGTGCAATCTAACAAAGAATTCATAAATAAATAACATGGAACAGAAAACATGTTAGTGCTAAAGCTGGTATTGGTACTAGGCAAGGGCATCTCCACGTAAATACTGCATTATCTATGAGATAAGTGCAGACTCCAAATCCCAACGCAGGCCGGATGCTTTAGTGTTTTCACATTCAAGGCCTACTTGACTTCTTGAACACTCTTGATGAAAACATTTTACATAACCACAAGTTTAAGATTAATTGCAAAATACGAGAAGAAAATAAATAAGTCAGTCGCTGCATAGCCCTTAAAGTGCATTTCAGAGACAAAGCTTTAAAACAACAAGCTTTTAAAAAGCATGTTGGAATATTATCAGCCCTGAGTTCTCTGAAGAATAAATGAGCTCGAATGACTAAATTAATTATTCAGAATAGTTAAGTTAATAAATGACAAAACTGAGTGGTGTATGATCTATATGAGCTATTGACAAATAGCTAATTGTACTTATAAGTTGCTTTGGATACAAGTGTTGTAAAATGCGGTAAACACACAATCTCACAAATATATGCACACAAAACAAACAAAGGCCTGTTCCAACACTTAATTGCACTGCCTGTGCAGAAGATATTTGCAATATATAAAATAAACCATTATCTAAGTTAATGTGTTTTTCCTCCATTTTATTTTAGACTATTATCAGGATACTATTTTCAATGCCATCAATATGAAACTGAATCATTCTATAAGCAGTTAACATCACAGCCACCCCCCTTAGAAGCTTTTATTCTGCCTGATAGTTTCAAAAAGAATAATGCAAAGGAGAGGGAGCAAAAATAGAGTTGAGAGGACTACAGCCCTGCTGCAAGTAGAGTCCTTTTAGCTTTCCACACATCTAACTTTAATACCCAGGGACGTGGCACAATCCATATCCTAAATCACGCATGCCTGAGCCAATGTGTCATTTTGACTGACATTTCTGCTTTGCAGATGAACATATACTAATGAATGCGATCATGAAAAGGTGACGTACTGTTAAAATAGAGTTCAACTGTTTTAATTAGTGGAACTTTTTAATCAGGTATAGTAAATTGTGTAGTATTAGACTCACGTCAACCTGCATTATGGCTTAAGTCTACACAAAGAAAGAGATGCTTTGAGTTGCATTGAAAAATTATTTAGCTTTTAAAGTATTTTATGACGTTCACATCTGATTAAACTGCAAAAGCCTGCTTCAAGAACAGGACGCTCTATTCCATGACCGTTTCACAAGGCCAAATATGTTATTCATTACAACGCATTCTATACATTTACGGTTGTAAAAAAGAATTGATTCTGTGACTCGTTTTTCATCTTTAAAGTGTAAAATTCTTCTTACATCCCAAAAAATGCAATTAACATTCCTGAGTTTATAGTGCTGTCAGTCGACTGGATGTATTTGGCAGTGTGCGTGACTCAAGGTTAGCTCTCTTCATCGTTCTCACTCAAACCAATCTGTCCTCACAAGAAGAACAGGTGAGGCAGCAACAATGTGTTACAATCAAAAACATGAAACGCACTCGAAGACATAATCTTCGAGTATGGATGTACAGCCACACATTCATTATAAAAAAAAAAATGCTCCCATGACAAAAATATACAGATATAAACAATCAGGACAAACAGGCTTCTATACGTTTGGGCCACCAATAATTGCATAGCAAGTGGCCACCTGAAATTACACACACACAAACACACACACATTATATATATTGTTATATATCGCAGGCTGCACGCACTACAAGCAGAACTAATTGTGTTTAATGAAACTGTTTATATACATTGCGGAACACACACTTTCTCTGTGACAGGAGAGATTAGTGATACACCACCATGGCTGGGATATTGAGATGCGGTTTCACAATTATTCATGTTGGCCACAAGATTAATCGTCCAGTAGAAATGTTTATATTTGTTTACCCCTGCCTTGCATGTGTGCAAATAATCATTCCTTACGACTCAGAAAATATTCTACGTTTGACGAACGAGTCAAAATGCAGCAAAAACCAAGCTCCTTAAACAAACTAAATTGAAACTTAAAGTCTCTTTTCTGAAGGAAATATGTGCAACTATTATCACACAATGAGCCCAGGCTCAGGCCCAGTCAAACAATGTAATATCCAGCTACTGTGTACACAGGATGACATGATTACGGTGCATTAGGTTATGTCTCACCTCTTCAAAGTTACCCTCCATTGGCTTGTATGCCAGCAGCAGCACAGATCTCATCAGGTCTCCCACCAAGATAAAATCTCCTTTGGTCTTCAGGTAAAGGGCCATGATGTTGTTGTAGTGGTTACACTCTGTCCTCAGCTCCTTCTCCGCCGTCCACTCATACAGACGCACCTGGGAAGTCGGGTGAGCAATTATTTTAAAGAGGAACAAGAACTGGGTTTTTAATGCTTTCTGCATTGTCGGGTTTTGACAGAACTATTTCACATGAACCCTAAAATACGGCTTTTAGAGAAAATGTCATTCAAATGTGTCCTTTATAACTGGCCTAATAAATGCATCTGGCGACACCCAGTAGCGTATTGCAGCACCTCGGGGTGTGTAAACCTTTCCTTAGAGAGCAACATCTTCACAGCCCCGGGGATACGCCTCCGTTTACATAACGGCCAATACCAGCAAGCTCCACTCACTGTGCTGTTGATGCTGGCCAGCAGTTTGCCATTGAACTCCACCATGGAATAGACGGCTCCTTTCACCTCCTTCTCAGCCACCGTCTGTAACTTCCCTGCAGAGAGAGAGAGAGATCTGTCTGTCTATCTGTCAGCTACACACAATACCCAGATGGCGGCACGTTACGGTATTCAGATGAGAGCCTATTGCCTTCTTCCCTTGTACTTGCTTGACAGACATGTTCGCTCACTTTCAGAGCGATGTGACATACGGGTAATGATATTCCCTACTATGAGCTATTATACCACTACAACCAGTTCAGATTACTGGGACATTTACAACACATGGCAACCTTAAACAATTATTACACAAAACAACATTAAGATATAACTCTAAATGTTTTACTGTTTTTAACCTGAAAAGAATAAAAAAAGGTTTACAGCACAATTAGTTGTTCTATTGCCGTTTATCTCATCAAAACTGCATTAGAATGCATTTCAAGGCCTTCACAGATCACCTGGCATTAGAGTACCCACTCTAACCTGAACGTGCACACACAGATAAAACCTCACTAGGGAACGGGAGAGCAGTGGGCTCCTTAACAAGGCAAACTAAACTGAAGAGCGAGGGAGAAATACAGAAACGAGGAGTGAAGAGAGAGAGGAGGGAGTCAATAAGCGTTTATAGAGGAAAGGAAGAAGCGTGGGATAAACCTTGAGCACAGTGTGAGGGAAGAGAACAGGCAGAGAGAAGCCAAGGCAAGTCCAGGACAACTAAAAGGTGGGTTTGGTGGGGGGGGGGAGAGAGAGAGAGAGAGAGAGAGAGAGAGAGAGACAGAGAGAACTGGGAAGGGGGATGAGTGCGGACATAACCAGGCTTAGTGTCAAGGTCTGGTGGTAACCCCGGGCTACTAACCGTCCGTGTAGTGGAAGACGATGATGCGGCCCTGCTTGGGCTCTGCCTCCTCCGGGTACACCATCGCCGTGCCGACGACAAAGTAGACGGCAGGGTCTCTGCCCAGGCGGCAGGACACCATGCTGAGGGCGTACTCGCTGGGCAGGAACTGGTGCGCGTGGAGAACTGGTGGGAAAAGATGGCACGTCTCCCGTTACCTGCGTTTGCCTAGTCCCGTCTCATTAGCGCTCCGCGACGGGAACGCCGCCAGCTGATTTAATCAATTCAATGCTTCCTGAAGCGCTGCCTTGGAAGGCACGTGATCTAAGAGGAGAGGACCACATGCATAATGCAAGGCCGGCGGGCGGGTTTGGCCGGGCGCTGAATTAATGAGAGTCCTGCTGTTCTTCAGACACTCGGGAGAAGATGCTAGCGGATATCGCAGGTGCTCGAGCCAAACGAGGAGCGGCGGGCCTCACCTTCAAACGTGTGCTGGTCCACAACTAGGAGACTGTGGACCTCCACCTCCTCACCAAAAGAGGTCTCGTGGGGCGACGTGCTGCTGGGGAAAAGCTTGCTTGAGCTCACACTGCTGGACAGCGCCTGAAGGTGGATAGATGATGGATATATGGAGAGAGAACGTCTGAATTAAGACAGAAGAGACAATACACACACACACACAGACCTATTTCCTTCTTAGCATGGGCTACACATACCGCAGCACAATTGCAGCATCGTGATGCTGAGCAGGCTGCAGCCAAGGCTATAATAACCACACTAGCAGCTTCCTAGAAAACACAGTCATTGAGTATCAGAGGCTCAAGCATTCTCCCGTCTCTCTAAAGTTGGAGTGCACAGCCGTAATCATAATGGATGGAGACTACACTTGTCCCCCGAGAGCCAAATCAAGGGCGCACAACATAATGCGTGTTGTCATGGTAAACGTGGCTGAAAAGACTTTTCAACAGTCATACAAATTGTGAACAGCGTATCATGTTGTACATAAAACAGCATCGTCTTACCAGCTATAGTAATCTCAATTATTATCACTTACTTGCTGTGAAAAGCTCAACCCACACATGTAATGATTTGTGATCAAAATAACAGATTTATAAATTAATATGTTAGCTAGAAATCGCACAAGAGGCGATGCTTTCCTTTATTGCCCCTGTGGAGGCATTTGTCATAGCCCAACTACCTCAGAGCAGTGGGGCTGTGCGCGGGGGGAAAAAGCTCTAGTTCTGACACCGGCGCCTTACTCCATTGCAGGCGCATTAACCTAACACGCATGCCTTTTGGTTTGGGGGCAATCTGGAGCACAAGAACATGGAGAAAAGATTTAACATGTGCTGCTAATCACTGAGCCACTGTGCCATGCATAATATTAAGAGTTTAATCAAGCTGCTTTTTAATGAATTCAGCCAACGTCTGGCTAAAGGCAAACAGAAAACCCACTCCGTCTGGCTGGAAGATGTGCAACAAAGTTTAACATCCACCAATAAAAGAGCCTATGAGCAAGGCAAAGAAAGCCAACTGCTCCCGTACAGCTGTATAATCCACAAGAAGAGATAGATGTAGCGGTTGTCCTGATAAGCTCTGATACTTGTTATGAATAGCTGTCATCTTGGTAGTCTTTCTAGTTAGACGAGGGCTTGACAATATATATGAGGAGAACTACAGCAGGCCTGAACTGAACAACGTAGGGGTAGGCCTGTCACAATAATTACTATATTGACTTATCATGCGATATATGAAAATAACCTCGATACGTTTTCTGACCGTGATAATTGTATTTTTATGCGCGAGTTGCTGACATAAGATAATTAAGCCTTCTTGTGCTGCTCTTGTGTGACTGCTTGCAGGCAGGCTAGTACACACACACACAGCGACTGGTGATAAAACAGTTCCTCTGGGTTTTTTTTTCCTACAACGATAATTATAGATAACTACGTTTAGAAGAATAAATGCAAAAATACAGTATGGTTTAATAGCCTAGCAATGAACTTGGTTGATCCAATCACAACGAAACATTTATGGCACATGACAATAGTGGAACAGCACTTTCTGCTACCGGTTACAGTTTATCAGTCTACATAAGAAAACATGGGAATGTATCGCTGCAAACCTGATACAAGTACATTTTACCATTTTATGAATGTTAACAATGGGTTTGCATTACAAGGCATGTTTCATACCCCCATACTGCAACGATCTCTCACACATATGAACTGGGTCACTTTCTAAATACTGGATTAAGTTTCTGGATTCATTTTTTTGTTTAACATTGTTGCTGGCGTAGGAGCACTTCAGAACGTAATTCACAGCCAGCATTTATTTTTTCTTTTGTGTTTCTGTCAGCATCCTTCGCCTGTGAGCACGTTAGTTTACGAGACGGTTACGAGCCCCTGTGTATTTATACAAACAGTTATCGTGACAGGCCATCTAAACATAGCAACCTGGTACCTGGGTGCTAGCACTGGGCCGTATGGCAGAGGTGGTCCCACTGACATCCTGCATCTCCATCCTGCTGGATAATACCCCAAAACACTGGGAAACCTCCTGGTAGCATATACGCCTGGCAGGCCCACCAACAGAAGGTGGATAAAAAAAGATAATAGAGAAAAGGTTCATGGCAAGATAAGCAAAATAGAAAAGAAATAAAAAATACATAAACATCCCATATACAGATTAAAAGGTAATATGACCAACCTGGGTGACTCGTAGAGGGGAACGGTGCGAATGTGGAGTTTCTGGATCTCATCAATGGTGCCGATGGTCAGAGTGCTGTTGTTGGCTAGAGCTAGGCTGTTAAACAAACAAGGCACCATTGAGACACATCACCTCAGCAAGGTGCATCTGCTTCAAAGACGAGTCACAGCATTTCCAGAGGGAAAAGCTACACAGTGTGTCAGGGATAACAAACGGTGCTCGGACCTGTCGGGGTAGCCCTCCGAGTTGAGGGGACACATGTAGTTGACCTCCTTGAGGTTGACGTTGGAGAAGACCAGCTTGTGGTTGGAGGAGTAGATGACGGTGGGCCGGTCGGAGCAGGCAAACACGTTGGAGGTGGACAGGGACCGGAAGGTTCTCAGCACGGTGGGCTGGGTGCCCAGGGTGACCCTCTTACGCTCACTCAGAGCACCTTGGGGAGACGGGGCAACAGTTCCCGTCAGGTGTGGTGGATAATTACATGATTGTGCTAACTGCATGTGGTTATTTATATTGTCTGGGTTACTTATGGTGGGGAACCCAGAATATCTACCACAGCTCATTGTTTACGTTTATGATAACTAGACTGAGTCTGCAAATCAAGAAGTTCCCTTATAAATAACGACTGGAAACACAAGGTCATTTTAGTGGTAAAAATAAGATTGCACACCTTATTTTAGGGCACAATTAAAATAATAGCTACCCCCAAAATGTAATTACATGTGCGTTTTGAAAGAATATATTTTGAGACCTTAAATATAGAAGTCTAATTTAAGATTTAAAACCTATTTAAGTATCCATAGAAAACATGAATTAGGGGTTGCTGTGTGGTGTGCCAGAACCCTCCATCAAGGAATTTGTAATACTAGGAATCACAGCAACAGCATACATCACAATGTATTACCTTCTTGGAACTTATTTATATGAACCATCTGGTAATGCCTATTCTAGTGACATATCTAATTAAATTGATCAATTAAATATTATCACTTATGCATGCAGCTGAGGTCTGTGCTGCCTCCCAGGGGCTGGCTCTTAAGACTGAATCTTTGCATACATTATAGCGACATCGCTAATGGAAGACATTTAAATGTTATAGTATGCATAGTAACCATAGCGATAATCATTCATGTATTTCAGGTACAAATCATGTTTTAGGTCACTATACTGCGTACACCAGTATTTCTCTAACGCTGGTCCTGGAGAGCCACTGTCTTGCACGTTTTACACTACCAGAAAACTTGGAAGTCGAGAATTTCCAACCTCTTACTACAAAAAAATAGAACAGTTGGAGTTCCTACTTGTGAACATGGGGCAGATCTAACTACCCAGTCACACAGCAATGGAGGCACATTATGTAGACCATACCATCAACAAAAAGGCAATGTAAAGTATATTTGCCTCCATTTAATTACAAATAATACATGCTAACATAGTAACACACGTTTATCGTCGTGCACCTGGGGCGCTTTGAGGTCGAAAAGCTCAACTGAGAAAAAAACCGACATCCGAGTTGTCTAGAATGCAGCATTACATTCTCCCTGCTCCATCACACCTGATTCTAATGTATGGGTCATTGTGCAGCTATTGATAAAGACCCATTCATTTGAATCAGGAGACATCTATACACATGCAGGACAGTGGCTCCCCAAATACTGTAAGACACCAACAGTAAGTTGAACCTCTTCTACAGTAAATCCTTGACCAGAGGTGAAGTCTTCTCCACTGTCTCTCCTAGCTGTAAGCCCAGGGCTTTTCAGCCATCTACCATTCTAGACAGTTTGTATAGGTGCTGAAGGGTTTACCGGTCTGCAGGTCGAGGCCAAAGTAGAAGAGCGCTCCATCACCAAGGGCGCAGAGCAGGTAGTAGCTGCCCTCAAAGGTTGTCATGAGAATGGAGCGGGGAATGATCTCTGGAAGCAGTGGAAGATGTGGATTTAACAGCAGCACGTGCATATACACACACCTTGTGGATGTGATAACAAGAACACTGTTCTCAGCTCCATTTCATGGACCCGTACTAAACCTGGCTGCTAATGCATGAAACCGTTTCTTCTATTTTTCTTTTTACCCCAGTGGTTCCCAAAGCATTTTAGCAATGATTCCCTGGATGTAGTTAAGTAATTATACTACCCCTTGAAAATAAATCTATATTCAAATAATATATTAAATATACTGCATAAATTAGTGGAACATAAACATATTTTAGAACCAACCATACATGCGCCCGCGCACACACACACACGAAACCCTGCTGCAACCCATTTAAAAAAGCCCTCCAGTCAAACTGTGGCATCAATCCATCTCCCCCACCTCCTCCCAGCATCTCTTTATGCAGGGCTGTGAAGCAGGGCAGCTTGAGCACGCGGGCTGAGATGTCTGTCCATAGGCCCACGGCACAGAGGGGAGACTCCCCGCCCGCCTCCCCCAAGGGAGTGATGTCCAGGCAGGCCACCTCATGCTCCATCTCCATGGTGCTGAGGGCGGGGGAGACAGTCACAGCTATTCCTCAACTCAACGGGTGCAAGGAAACGCAACATACACAAATACAGCATGTAACAAGTGACAGCTGTGAGAGGAATTAAATTACTTCTAGAAAAATTATATACGCATTAAAATTGGGGCTGTCAAAATAACGCATTATTGGTTTAATTAATTATTAGAAAAAAAAGATGCAACAAAAACATCAACTCTTAACTCGTCTAATTAATTCAAAACTGAGCAGGTGATGGATCGCCGCCTTCCAATGCGAAATGCACATGTTTTGCTGAACATGGGCAGTGCAGGAGGTGAGATGCATGGAACTTTGTTTCCCATTTGTAGCTCATGTGAGCGATTGTTAGTCGCACATAAGAGGTTTTGACTTGTGGTTGTTTTGTGACGGGAAAATGTGTGGGGGCCAGTTAGACTGCCCAACAACCAGTCTCCTCCATTTCACTCTGCTTTGCTAAGAAAACTGTGTGTCCTAAAGTTGGTTGAGGCTGCCAGTTCAGAGGTCAAAGTTGAATTGTAGACGAAGGGAAGAGGTGATTTTCGTCACCGCGGGAAGCGAAGGCTTTGTTCACTTGCATAGAATGTAAGTGAACAAGAGGCGAATATTGGCTGCTGTCAAAACGTGTGACCGTACTGTTGCTGTGGCTGGATAATTAACACAGCGAGCGTAGGTGAGAACGCGTCTTGACACGGACATTCTCCGATTGGACAACACCTATTGTTGTCAGCTGTCACTGTCAATCCCAAGAGGCTGGACACTACTTCTGGAGACAGAAGGACCTGAGTTCATCTAGATCCATGTTATCTAATGTCTCTCTGCAAAGCAGCAAGGTCAAGATGGCAGTGCCGTATTGTACCGTCATTTTAAAAGGCAAATAATTATGAATGCGATTAATTTCAATTAGATTAATTAATCACAAAGCTTAATAATGAATTACAAGCAAATAATTAGACAGATACAGCTTTAATTAAAATGTCAACCGCCACACAAACAAGTAACTGCAGGTGTGCTTTGACGCAAAAGTATCACTTAAACATTTTATGAGACGGGCTCCATTTTGGAGGAGAGAATTCTCTGTGTGTGTGTCTGTGTCTGTGTGTGTATGTGGGTGTGTGTGTGTGTGTGTATCCACCTGATCTGCTTGAGCTCTCCAGCCAGGATGTGGAGGTAGTAGAGAGCCCGTCCCACAGCCAGCACCACCTGGGTGTGGTTGCAGGCAGCCACGCTGATGTTCCTGCCTTGAGGCTCCTTCCATTCACTCGCCAGAGCCTTGCTCTCCTGGAGGACCAGCCGCACTGAGCCAGACGTGATCTGGACCAGACACAGTCAGGCTGATACTGGTCCCTTCATAAGCCATTAGAAAAGACCACACTGGTCGATTGTGTTTCAGCTGTACTGTGAACTCTAAGCAGAGCAACTGCAAATGCAGAGAATCAAGATAAATAAGCCTCTGTAAATGGGCTTTTCAGATGTGCGTAGCAGCAGCGCACATTATAAATGGAGCAATTCCTTTTTCCACAGGAAGTGTTAAAATATTAGGGGGAAGAACATACCATCTTAGGTTAATTGGATGTAAAGATGGAGCATGTGTTTTAGACCATGTCCTTGAGGTGTTATAGCGATGAGATGGCCTTGTTTTAAGAGCAGTTTGCAGTACATTAATTTTAACCAAGAGTTAAATGGCTTTGCACCTGTGTTTGAACTGTAGGTTAATGAGAGTCAGGGCAAAGGATTGCTTGGTGAGATGTTTGTGACTGCTAGGCAATTTTTTATCAGTTTGGGAGTGTACTGTTTACGAGAAGAAAATATAGTAGTATGATAGACAGTAGGGGTGCACGATATTGATCAAATGTGATATTGCGATATTGATCATGAAAATTGCAATATCGATATTAATTTTG
>JAODUH010042838.1:0-20315 GCA_027564835.1 Typhlichthys subterraneus | reverse complement strand
GCCCAGCCTCTCCATCTGTCGCCCTTATATGCCGGCAGCAATTGAGCTAAATTAGACTGTGATGCACAGGGGTTTAAATTGTTGTTTTGTTTTGTCTTCAAATAAAAAAATAAAAAAATAAAAAACTTGGGAAGCATATCACGACGCTCTTCATGTCATCCTTTATGATTTACGGTCAGGCTTTCAGCCTTTGCAGATGCCAGCAATAAGGTTAGCGTTAAGAGCCTTAACTTAATTTAACAAACAACACCATGCCAGATAATATTATGTATTTTATCCTTCTTTTTTTTTTTACAGCGATAGCCTGCAAAAGCTGTCTGGAAAGATGTTCTGGTTTGAATCCTGTGTTTTTCTTTGAAAACTACAAACTATACGGGATGACGCAGTTTGCCATTTTGAATGCTACAATATATAAGTAAGTACATCTTTCTGGTCACCCCAAAAGTCCACACCTCCTTTGTCTGCCTCTCTTTTAAGTTTTCAGCTGCCGACATATGGAACAATTTACAAAAAAACTTTAAATTAGAGACTCGCTTGTCCGAGCTATTGACCGTTCAATGTACATGCTAACTTTTCCCCCAACATTTAATTATTGCACTTTCACATAAATGCCCATTTTAACACCCATGCACCATTGCAACTTTGCACTCTTCTCTGCACTTCTGTCTTTTAATATTCTTCCTTTGCCCCATACTACTATTTGCACAGGTTTTATTATCTGTAGTGTCTCAGCTGCACCCAAAAGACTATACTGTACATTTTTATTTATACAGACTATATTATATTTTGTATTTTTGGACTCTGTGTTCTATGTGTACAGTAACTGTGTTCTATGTGTAAATTTATGTTGTCCTGCACATTTGTGCTTTGTCTTAGCCAAGTCGCCCTTGTAAATGAGAATATGTTCTCAATCGGCTAAATAAAGGTTAAATAAAAAAAAAATATATTAGTCCCTGTGCAATGTGTTTCAAACCCACCCACTAGGTGCCCTTAAGAAAGGCACATAACCTTCTGATGGGGGGTGGGGTTGGGGAAGTGGTGCATGTGTGGAGGCCAGACATGGCCGTCAAAACTACCCACACATAAGTAAGAGTGAAAAACACTGAATGAGGTGTAATGCCGTGTTAGCCCCGACGGCGTCGGCTAACCACATTAGCAGTGCCACACTGGGGAGCCCGCAGCGAGTCGGAATAGAAAAGGGCCGGTCTGCTGAACTGGGGGGTGGAGGAGGAGGGTATAAGCACAAATCCCATTTATCTTGTCCTGTTTAAATACACTGGTTAGCTCCTGCCAACAGGGAAACCATTGAGGGAAAAGGCCAAGGGCATCCGTCACACGCCATCTCGGCCTATGTTTCTTTATCTCTGTTGCTTTCCGTTTACTAGCACTAGCTTTCACCTTAATTTCCCCTGTCGATTTGCTTACAGTCTGTTTTGTATCCTTCATTCTCTGGTCCGTCCTTTCATTCATTCCTGGGGACTCTTCTAGTGCTCTGACAGTCCCCTGCCTTCTCTCTCCCTCCTCCACATCACAGGGAGCGAATACAGGGAGGTGACATGATTAGCAGCTCCATATGCGCGTGATGGATGCTACCTGCTCCATTATTAATACAGTAAAAGCACTGCCACTGCCAGGCAGGAGCAATGTCAGCATCCCCAATATAACACTGTGTGCCCAAGGATGATGGCACATGCGTTTGCGTGTGTATACACACATATATATTTGATCTATGATATGCATTAAAGGGACCAGGAGATCCCTGACTTGGATGTACATATTGCACCAGGTCAAGCAATGTTATGTGCCAAATATATTGAGGGATAACTCTACTCTGAAATCACATGTAACATTAAATCTTTAACTATCCATTTAGGCCTCTAAATAGTTTCCGGAAAAATCCTCAATTTGTTTATGGCATTGCCCTTGTGTTTGAATCGCAGTGTTACAAAAGCAATCAAGCAAGCAAGCAAGCAAAATGTATTTATATAGCACTTTAAAACAACAAACAGTAGTCACAAAGTGCTGTACAGTAAAATGAATATAATACATAAAATGTACGGCACAAATAAGATAAATAAAACAATAAAATCAACATAAAATACAAATAAAATAATGAAATCAATGTCGGTTTTCGAAAGCCAAAAAGAACAGGTGGGTTTTTAGGAGCGATTTAAAAGCAGACAGTGACGAAGCCTGTCTGATGGGCAAAGGTAGAGCATTCCATAGTGTAGGAGCTCCCACAGCAAAGGCACGATCTTCTTTCATTTTACGCCTTGCTTTCAGTACACTCAGGAGCAGCTGGTCAGCTGACCTGAGTGAACGGGTAGGTGCATAAAAGTGTAGCAGCTCAGAGATGTATGGTGGAGCTAAACCATTTAAGACCTTAAATCAACAAATTAATTTAAAAATGGATCCTAAAATGTGTGGGCAACCAGTGTAGGCCAGGATGGGGGAAATGTGCTTGTATTTATATGTTCCAGTTAAAATACGTGCGGCTGCATTTTGAACCATCTGGAGACGGGCAACAAGTGACCCGCTGACCCCCACATACAGTGCATTACAGTAATCCAACCGAGTGGTTGCAAAGGCGTGGATTACAGTCTCAAAGTGCTTCCTTGGTATAATTGAGTTGATTTTGGCCAATTGCCGTAATTGAAAAAAGCTTGATTTAACAACAGCCCTAATCTGTCTGTCCATCTTAAAGTCAGAGTCAATTTTCACCCCTAAATTTGTGATTGTTGGCTTGGAGTACTGAGCCAAGGGACCCAGATCAACAACGGGGGTCCCAGTTTTACCACCAAAAAACATAAATCCGTTTTACTTGCATTAAAACTTAAAAAGTTAAAAGCCATCCACGCATTGATGTCGTCAAGACACTTGAGTAATGGCCAGACAGTGTCATTATTTTTTTAGGGCACATAAATCTGGGTATCATCCGCATAACAGTGAAATTACATGCCATGCTTCCTAAGAATAGAGCCAAGCGGAAGCAAGTAAAAGAAGAGGGCCCAAAACTGAGCTCTGTGGGACCCCACAAGTGAGAGGAGCAGAGGAGGACATAGAGTTACCATAGCTGACACCGAAACTTCTATCTTCTAAGTATGACCTGAACCATTTTAGAGCTATGCCTTTTATGCCCACCGCTGCTCCAGACGAGAGATCAGAATGTTATGGTCCACTGTATCAAATGCAGCAGTTAAATCGAGAAGCACAAGAATGACATGTCCTGTGAATCATTTGACTCTGGCAAGATACAGTTTTTAGTGAAAACAGACGAGAATTGACCAGCAGTGGAAGGGTTAAAAACACGACAACGTCGAAGAGCAGCGCGAAGTTTAACTACATCACAGGAAAAAAACTGTCTCAAAAAATACTGGCATTTGGTCTGAAAATACTGCATAACATAAGAATTGTTTTGGTTTGGTTTGAAAATACAAGGCGCACACTTTACACCTTTTAATATGGGCTCAATCTGTTTTCTGCTTTTCCCATAATAAATAGCCAGGCCAGCTTTCATAGACAGTTTTTAAATAACTTAAGGTTGTAATTTGGGCTTGTGGGCTGGAGTTAAAATACAGTATGTCTGGTTAACAGCTGAACATTTTGAAGGTAGGTCTGCACCCATCAATGCAAATAAATCACTGTTAGCATTTACATATTTTGTTAATACAGAAATATTTTAGTCAATGAACCACTTCACTCCGTGCCTGTTTGGATCGGCATTCGGCACTCATCCATGTGGGCTGTCCCGGGTGACAAAATCACCAGTCCGCCCACCGACAGGCGTTAAATATTTACGCTTCTCAGTCCATGGACTGAGAAGCGTTGTGTTCTTGTTGTGTTGTTATATGCACATGGTGCACCATGTGCATATAAACTAAGAACACAACTGATGGGTGGTGTGTGTATGTGCGTGTGTGTGTGTGTGCGCGTGTGTGTGTGTGTGTGCGTTTGGTTTTTGTCGCTGTTGGCGATCTTGGCGCACTGCTGCGACGCACGAGGATGCCTGTTTCTGTCGCGCGTTAATCCAGACCAATTTTTTTATCTTTCTGTAGGATACTCTCTCTATTCCTGCCCGACAACAACACAGACACAACAGCGCCTTGTGCTGTTACGAAATGACGTAGACAAACGTAGACAAACAGCCAGACATAGAGTGGGCAGGCAAGACAATGCCTGCCCACAAGAGATGTTGAGATGTTGACAAACAAAATGCTAAGGAGAGGAGGATAACCGGAGCGACACGAATGAAGACGGAGAGCGTCAAAGAAATTATAAATGTCAGTGTATGTGCTTCATCGCACGTCTGATAATGCTGTTTCCCAAAATGCCATGTATAAATCGCATTTCCAGGGCCCTGGGCCAGCCCCTAGCACGGTAATGAGATTACAGACCTGTACAAAAGTGCACGCGCGCTTGTGTCAGACAGCATACGTGCGATTCTTCAGGCTATCGAACTACGGTACTGAAAGTGTGGCATTACTCACAAGACCAAATAAGAGTTTTGCCACTAGTCTACTTATTCAAAATGCTGCACAAGGCAGAGAGTTTTCTTTTTCACAATGGAGGGGACGTTTATCCAGCCTAATTCGATTCCATTTGTTGTGCTTCTGTAAAAGACCGACATTTGACACAGAAAATAAAACAACTTATCCTCTTCTATATTCGATTCCTGTTGAAACAGGCTTTTATACTCTACATCCTTCCTCTCCTGCCATGCAATTAAAACGTTACAACTGCGGAACCATATGGACTTTGTGTCACGCTGTTTCAGCTTCTGCTTGCGAGAGCGTGATGCTTTCCCCACGGCTTCTGCTTTATTACTGTCCGGAGGTAAGCTCCGAGCTAATCTATATACCCCGTCCACAAATAGCTTACCTATCAAGCGCCATGTTTGGTCGTGAGCGACGTCGCCACAGAGCCTACACGCGTCCGTCTATTTGCATACGCCCCACCCCCTTCACGCCTCAGCTCCACTCTAATCGCTCCGCGCTCGGACTGTCAATCCCAGTTTACCTTGTATGGAAACAGGGGGAGTTGATTGACGAATTCGTCCACGCCCCCTTCATTTGCGTGTCCCCTCCCCACTTGGCTCGCTGTCAGCGGACTCTCATCCTGCTGGTGCGCTTGCAAGCAGCGGGGTACCCAAGAAGAAAACACTCGGTCGCAGAGCTTCGCAAAGTGCCGATGTGGTCGCGCATGGAGCCGCCATCACCTTAAAAGTGGATAGTCTGGACTGCACGGTAGCTCAGGAGTGTATTAATCTATGTTTTTTATACGTCACTGATGTGAATATATTGAACCATTTCCTCATATGGACCATGAGTGTGGATCTAGAAATTTGACTCATTCTAGAAAGAAGTGTATTTTTTAAGGACACTTTTTGAGTGTGTCCCATCCCCCCTCCCCCCACCCCACCCCCATATTAAATCTGAGCGCCATGGATGTTTTGGCGAACCACAGTATATTCCAGGAACTTCAGCTCGTGCATGACACCGGGTACTTCTCCGCCATGCCTTCGTTGGAAGAGAACTGGCAGCAGGTAGGAGTTCGTATGGTCGCGTCTACTAGGCTATACATGTGTAAACTATTGGCAAAAATTAGGAGGCAATGGAACTTTTCTCAAACCCAAGACCTATATTAGAAAAAGATTCAGAGAGAGAGTGGGTTGACCGAGAGCTTGTACAGGAGGTAATACATATATTAATTTAACTGATTTGACACTTACTTATGGTATTATTCTCTGATAAAATCATCTCAGCGCTGATCAAACGTGACGTGTAATAAAACTGTCAACATCGATCTGAATTCCATAATAAAGACAGAAAATATCGTGAGTAATAGCCTACATCTCCTTCCCTCGGATTAATTGGAGTTGTGAACCCCCCCCCCCCACCACCACCACCCACACACACCCCTCACACACACACACACACACACATAGAAAGAGGGACACTGTTTCTATTTATGATAAATTACCCCGTAAAATGTCTCTCCTACAATGTGCACATGGAACATTTTGGAAGTCTAGACACACAGGGTGAAGTGTAGCTGTCATGAGTTTAGGATTCACTTCCATATTTGTTATGCTTGTTTAATTTGGACAGATTAACCAGATAAGGGCTAAAAATGATCCATAAACACAACGAAGTCATATGGCAACGTGTGCGTTGGAGACACAGTTCATTAAAATGCTCTACTAACGGAAACACTATCACATCCACTGTGGCGAAATACAGCCACTGTGTCACACAAATATCCGTCACAACACTCGCTATATATCACGCAATATATACCTTAGCTGCATCTACGAGCTTGTCATGCGTTACGCCTAGCAGGAGCTATCGTCTGCAAAATAATCTTATGTCGCCCACCTGCAGTGCTTGCCGGTCATGACGGTTTCTTGCTGCGCCTGATTGACCCCGTACACACACACACACACACACACATACACACACGCACAAAAAAATCACTGGATGGAAATTTGATACGGGTATTGTTCGCGCTGTGTGAGCTCGTAAGGACATACGAGCGCACATTAACAGGCGTACATGGACACACACAAAGACACACACTCAGCGGTGCGTGGCCATGAATACAGAGGTTCTCGCCTATCTTGGCATTCTTCTGTCTGACAAACAACCAGGGCCTCAGTAGGTTGAAATTTGATAGGGTCCTTAGACTATGTCGGAAGATGTATTACTCCACAGGGACATTTACCAGACATTCGATTCATTGTAGTCTATAATATTATAAACAGACATTTAGATAAATACAGTACATGTTACAGACAAGGTTGAGGTACAATCACCAAGGAGGCCTGTGATTTATTTCCAAAAAACATTTGGCTTACATCCATGTGCAGGCCAAACCATGTGTCTAAAACTATGCTAAATAAATAAAGGCATACTTCCTTATTGTCAAAATAAACCTGAAGTAGGAAGTACCATGTGTTAGCTGTGTAGCAATTTATTTCACAATATTACCAATAACTGCAAATCAGGTTTTACCAGTGGATTGGCTACAAATACAAAGTTTATTTTTATATCTGTTTTGTTTGTTTGCTGCAAAGCAACTCTTCTTTTGTTCACTATTTGGGGTATAATGATTGTATTGTATCTCGCTGTGTGAATCATCACTTATAGCAGCCCAACCTCTTTCTGTAGCACAAAAGATGATTTTGGGGGTCTTCATCGTCTGGTGAGATGGGCACGCGATGGCCGCTGAATGTGGCATCTATTCCGGCCAGAGAGAGCACAGAGCGACACAATGCACTCTGTATTCAAGGCACAATCTAGATGTGATGCTTTCATAGCGTCTAATGGGGATATAGGAGGCTGTTGTTGTCTGCCATAAATGGATCTCTGATATTGGACTGAAGGAGGGATGACTGTGTCTGCTGCTGTCTGGAAGGAATTCTTCAGACAGTTTAATGGTGGTGTGTGTGCGTGTGTGGGTGTGGGTGCGTGTGTGTGCTAGTGTGTATCTCTTCTCTTATTGGATCAAACCAGGCCAAGTGAATCATATCCACCTTGACATGCTATGCAAGAATGTTTGGTTGCATATCCGGTGCTATTATCATTTGTATGATTAATAGGTAATGATTTGAATCTGTGCTCTGCTGTTAGGGCATATGTTTAATTGAAGTGCTTAAAGTCCCATATATGTATTATTTTACGGGCTCCACCTACAGTCGGAGAGTATCACTGTTGTAAATACAAATTGTGTAGCGGTACATGTGCACGATGACACAAGGATAGGGAACCAGTTTTGAAAAGTTGTGCTGCTTTTTCGAACAATGCTACCCCAGCATGTGAATTGATAGCAGAATTTATCGTAAAGGTGGTATCAAAACATACTTCCCCTTTTCTTACTTTTATTCTATATTAGGAGTAGCCTACTTGAGAGTATAAATAGTTTGTTCAGTAAAATCTCTTAAATAGATTCCTCCAACATTGTCTTATTATTTGGTCTCTGATGCTAATTAAGCTAACTCTGATAACTGTTGATGTCACTTTTCTGGAAAGCGCTTGCTAATGATGACTGGTGCCAATTCAGCTATAGTGACAAATGTACTTATTGTTGGTCGGTATGGAAAAATGTTCCGGAAATGAAAACATGACACCAAATGGTCCAGAGCCATGTAAAGAGAGAGTCGCACCATCTTCGTTTACTCCAATGGACCATTTCTTCACAGCAAAGGCAGACTGTGGAGCCTCAAAATAGTTCACAGAAGTAAATACTAAAAGTACCCTATAAACTCTATTTTAAATGTAAATCAGTGCATTTATTCACTACTAATTACCAAAAAATTAAGTTATATATCTGTATATATATATTCAAATTGCCCACCAAGCACTTCCGGGACCTATTTTTGCTTTAAGTTTTGCCTCTCCATGAACCATGTGACCGTTGACAATTTTGAACTTCTGTTGGCGTAACTCTATTAGCTATTTCCATGGCTCTGGTTGTAGCTAGGCTGTCTGCAGACATCATTGGATGGCGTGGAGATTATTACCCAGGTGGCTACATGTACGTAACGGGACCCCACCACCGCAAACGGCTTTCTGTCTTTGCTCTCGGGACACAAACTGGTCCCTGAGGGCCCACAGACACCACATGCACACATACACGCGCAACACACACACACACCCACACACATGCCAGGCTTAGGATAATGATGCCTACCGACGCAAATTGGCAAAATGGCTGAGTTCTGCAGCAGCGCAGTGCATCATGGGTATCCGTACGTGTGGATGACACCAGATCTCACATTGGCAACTGTTGAGAGTTTGGAAGTGTGTATCTGTGTGTGTGTGTGAGTGCGCGTGTGTGTGTGTGTGTGAATGCATGAGGCTGTGCATTTCCGACATACCTGAGCAGTATCTTCAAAGATGTTTATGTGTGTGTGTGTGTCTGTGCGTGCGTGTGTGTGTGTGTGTATGTATATATACTGTACAGTACATCTATGTACATGAGAGCCTGTGTGTGTGTGTGTGTGTGTGTGCGTGCGTGCGTGCGTGTGTGTGTGTGTATGTGTGTGTTGGGGGGGGAGCAGTAGAAGGAACTTGCCGAGCACGCACATTCTCTGCTACTGCAGGGTATCACATTTCACAGTCCGACAGGCTCGAAACCCCGCAGGAGTAGCACACACACACACACACATGCACACACACACGCACGCACACGCACGCACACACACGCTCACACACAAACACACATACACACACACACACATGCACACACAGACAGACAGAGAACCGGAACACAGAGCAAAGACCCAGATTGAGAATTCGGAGTGGATGTCTCGGAGCAGAGGTCTCTGCTTGTGTGTCGGGCTTTTAATAATGGAGATGGACCCGGCCACACTGTGTCTGGGTGCCAGGCCTGCTATAGCATGGTAGTCCTGCTCCAGATCTGCCCCCATCCCCCCCCCACACACACACACACACACACACACACACACAGTTCTGTGTCACTATACTCTGGGTGAACAGAGGAATGATCTTACAAATATTTCAATATATTATAAACAAGCATATTTTATAAAAACCTTTTGTAATTAATATTTCTCTTTTTTTAGTTTTGAAATAATTCCCCAAATCATTAATACTTTGTGGTACATAATACATTAGTACAGTGTGTTTTAATCAGTCATTAATACTAGGTGGCACATAATAATTAATACTACAGTATGTTTTAAACACTTGTTAATACTACGTGGTACATAATGCATTAATAGTAGAGTATTTTTGTACACAATTCATGTATAAATAGTACAGCTTTGTTTCTGATGCGGGTTCTCTTCCGCAATGTAAATATCGCACTCTTCGTGTTCTTAAATTACGAAAATTCTCTAAATGTATCATCTTTGTGATGTATTATATATTGATATTATGCAGCATCACCCACTATAGTTACAGTCCACATGTACTGTATGAATCATCATCTGGGTGAAGAGATTGTGCCATTCTAATACAAACATTTTAGCAGCTGTTAGTGTGTGTGTTGTATAAGACTGGTGAATGTTTAGTGACCTAAGCATTTCCCCTTTCCAATTAATAATGCTTTTAATGCATGTCTTTTTGACGAGCATGCTCGATGACCCCAAGTTCAGGAAACTAGGTATAAAAAATGCTGCTATCTTTCATCATATTAATATGGGGAAAAGCATTTAAAATTCCTGATTTGTCTATTTAGAGATCTGTATCGTTGTGTGTGCTGAGTTTCTATGTGTATGTGGATCTCAGTGCGTTATGTAATCCTCAGCAGGCCACAGATCCATTCTTAGCCACACACATACACACACACAGTAAGCAGTCTGGGAAGCGCAGCCAAGAAGCTCCACACCCTCACTGCCCCCCACCCCCACCACACACACACACACACACACCCCTCCCTTAAAATCAGCATGGTATGGATTCTTGATCTCTGCAGGGCTGTAGCGGAGACAGGATGTGAGTCTTTTTTGCCACCAAAGAAGCTTTCTGTCAAGTCAAGAAGAAACAAGAAAAGCAAGTGGGGTAGCCAAGCAAATAGCATTAATATGATCATTGTTTGTTTTTGTACATTATTGTAGATGCCTTTGCTTCTAGTTCCTTGAATGGAGACAAGGATGGATGACAGATTCAGTAAACAGTATTTCACTTCAACATCATGAATCAAGGCTAGGTAGGCTACAATGAAATGTAGTTTGTTTGGTGCTGTTTGCTGTTCATCACATTGCTGGTGAATGACTCATTGGAGGCTAACAGGAGCCAAGACCTGTAACAAATTGGTTAGCAAACATTGTGCTACCCGGTCAGTCAAAGTTTTGAAATTGCATTACGACAACTGCATGTACAAAATGGCATGTAGTTTTATGAATTAAGGGGCAGAGAGATAGCCTACTGGATCTTGCTCAAGGGTGTGTAATGGTAGACTGAAGCTGGAAATGGAAGTCAGTGTTTGTGGGTTTGAAAAATAACTACTGGTGTGTAATACACACAGTTTCAGTTCATTCTGGGTTACGAGTTACGGTATGCAAGTACAGTACGTATAGTTACAGGGTTCAGGAATGTCACATCCTTCAAAATCATTTGTTATCGCTTCTCAGACCCACACAGAGGACATAGCATTTCTGACAAACAACAACAACAGGAGCAACTGCATGATGCTCAGATACTTTACATGAAACACATTTGACACAGCGTTTTTCAGCTGCCTTCCCTAACTAGATAACGGTGAGGAGACCTTGAAGATGGAGGGCGAGTAGAATTTAACGGATGCAGCTCAAACTCATGACCTAGCCAGAAGTGAAAGGGAGTCATTGTGCTATGGCGTGTGTGTGTGTGTGTGCATGTGTGTATGCGTGTGTGCGGCTGGAGGGGCTGGACACAAAAAGTGCACAAATTCAGCATCTCCACCTAATGTACTTAAGTCTTTAATAGTACGAGGAACATTGTTGAAAAGTGTAATTTTTCTTCAATCAATGTTAAGGATGAGTTTATCTAATTAGGATAAATACCCAATGGACAGGGGCAATATGGTAGACCATATTCACTATGTGAATAGGTCTGGCCACGCTCCATTGGGAAATGTTCGCAGTCATATTCTCCTACTTGGCATAGACCTCTGGTTAATTTTGAAACTATTGGACAGCGCTGAACCAATCGGTGTTGCTACAAGTGTTTTGATCGTTCTACCACAATTTAGAAACACACTTGACTTCAAGGTCATCTCACTACCCCACCCTGATTGGGCCGCCAGCAGTGTGGCTGTGCGAACAATAATGTGAACAGGGTTTCCAAACTATAATCTCAGCTAAATAAATTGAGCTGAGAGCATAGTCGGGCAGAACCAGGCTAGTATATTGAAAACAGCCATCCCAATCCCAATCTTCAATGGGAAGGATTCCATTCGGAAGGAAGTCAGAAGTGTCCACGTAAACCCAGCTAATGTACTGTATGTCACTTCACTAGATATATACTGGGGCACAGGGATAACAAACGGAACTGAACCATGATGAATGTTATGAGCTACACCTGTGTTTACCTACTATGACACTTCTGGGAAAACGGCCCATTGTCCTTCTGTTTATAGTCTGTCTATTATGCCTACGGTAACTGTTCTGTAATATTTCATTCAGTCTTGGTCTGTCTATGTACAAATGTCAAATTAATGCATACAAACATCACTTACACACCTGACCTCATGTATATGCACACGGTTATGTATACAAGTCTGTGTGTACCTACTGTATATTTACATATGCGGGTGCATCTACATTCACGGCACAAGATGTACGACTGACCTCCTGATCTGCTGACATCCATCTGTCGACAGCGCCGCCATGGACTGAATTGGTTTATCCCCCCTCCCCTCCCCCGGTACCACATCTCCCAGATTTGATTGGCGGCGACGGACATCTGCTATTGCTTTATGGGCAATTGATGAAACGACCGCTTGTAAACTGGAAGGCGAGAGAGAGAGAGAGAGAGAGAGAGAGAGAGAGAGAGAGAGAGAGAGGTTGGAGTAGTGATAATGTGAACAAGCACATCTTTATGTATGGGGGGTTTCTGCTCCATCTCCCCAGTCCCTCCCACCAGATTGTGATGAAGTGTGAGGGGGAGAGCCCCGGCGATGGCTCACCCCCTCCCATCACTCAGGGTGAATAAGGACAGATGTTATGGCAGCTCAGTGGTGATCCGTTATGCCTCAGCGCTGACTCCGTGCCTAGCCACCACCGCGATGGAGGGCTTTAAAGGCGTCCCAGCCACTGTATAACTGAGTTATCGCTGGCTCCAGTCACTCAAGAAACTTTCTCCCCTGCTCTTCACCCCACACCCCCCCACCCCACCTTTCTCATTTCCTGTCTGACATTTGAAAATGGCTGTTTACATAACCTTGTTTTATTTTTTTATTTTATTTTTTTTACATAAAATACAACTTTAAAGTCTAAACTTTATATTAAAACGTCGGCGTTCTTGTTAAAGGCTGTCACCCAATGGCGGTGTCGTTCGACGGTGCGTCAAGGAATGCAACTTTCGAAAGGTAAAATCAAATTGACAGAGATGCATGTTTATGGCTTTACACTCAAGAAATAGAACAGCGTTCTAAACTTTGGAATCGACGCCTTTAGTGGGCGGTGGCCTTAAGGGTGTACCTGGACTATGCAATATTGAGCCCGTGGTTGTTATGGAAATGGACAAACACTGGTAAAGAAAGCAAAACATAAACAGTAAGCGGGCATTTGTTATAGTCATGCCTTATGCAATACCACCACTGTCCAGTAGAGGCTTCATTCAAATCAACTAGTTTACAGGGTGGAGGAAATACGTGGTTATAATGCATAATATCTAGACCTGGACTGTCCAGCTCTGGTTATTTTTGTGACCATTGAGTGTGTGTGTGTGTGTGCGTGTGTGCGTGTGTTGGTACATTCTTGTTAAACATAGTCAAGGCCTTCTCAAACATCAACAACCATAACCACACTATTCATCTTCCTTTCCACCTGTTGCTAGGCAGCCATGGCACGCAGAAAGGCCCGGCTTTTTGGCTCTATTTGTTTGTTTAGCTGTCAGTCTGGGACATCTAATTCCAACCCACGGGACTTCCTAGCCATCCAGAATCGGGCAAGCTCGCCTCAATGATCATCTCTCGATAGGGGACGCAGAGAGAATGAGAGATAGAGAGAGAGAGAGAGAGAGAGAGAGAGAGAGAGAGAAAGAGACGCAGTAAAAGCTTTCAAAGTGGGGGTGGGGAGAGGGAGAGACAAGGGCAATTTACCCAGAGTAAACAACACTGTTTGCAGTTGTCATCGCCTAGTTGGTCATCAATCACGGCCCTAAGCTCTCGGCTGTGACGGCGACAAGGACATGCGATGCTCTGAAGCAGGCCAGATAGCTTGTAAACCAAGGCAGGCTCTGGCAAAAGATTGCAGCCCAAATTGCCAACGTCGGCCTTGTTGACTTGTGGATGGAGACCCCTTTCCCCCACGCCACACACACACACACACACACACACACACACACACACACACACGCACACACACTTTGATTAAAGGCAAAAGCGTATTTCTTCCACACTAAACTGAAGGCTCCACGCAGCTCAGCGCAACAACAGTGTGTCAGACAATAGCTTTGAGGTGCGATATGGGATTCCTTTCAGTGTTGCAGAGGCGAGAGTTTGTGTGTGTGCGCGTGTGTGTGGCAGGCTTTGCATAGGGGATTTACCCACCCTCTCTATGCAAAGCCAGCGGTAGGTTTCCACCTGCCTTGGACGGCTCTCTCTCTCTCTGGCACTGTCACAACGAACACAGTTCCCCAGCCCAGCTGGTCAGCCAGCATGTGTCCAGAGAGTAAAGCCTATACATCTCGCCTCCCGCCATTCACTATCAAACCAACTGTCACTTATTATTTACGCATTTTTCCCTCATTAGCAGGTAATTGCATTACTTTATAATACATCTTATTCTGTCTGCATCGGCTTATAGGCATTAGGAAAGACGTTTCCGGAAGAAATACGTTCCTGGCTTGATAAATGATTGCACTCCACACATTTAAAAAAATAAAATAAAATAAAAACAACAGCATAACACTTAATCGCCGTGAAATATTACAGTGACAACAGGAGTCCTGAGAGAGAGGGGGTCAGATAAGTGCACACCTCAGGAGTACAATTGACAGGGAGGGGGTGGGTGAAGTGATTTTACACCCTGCTAAACTCCTCCAATGGCTGAGGAAGTGCCCTTGGGTGCTTTAATGAGACCTATGGAAAGCCCATTCATCAATTTGACATTGGACCTATGTTTCCCATTGTTCTACGCCGGTACGTGAAGGGAGAGATGTGTGTTTTTAGCTCTAATAACGGTACCGGCAAAGTCTTTGATTGGACCAACCTCCTAATACTGGGAAAATTGTTCATGTATCTCTCTCTCTCTCTCTCTGTGTGTAAGCGTACTAACCATTGCTTTATGTAACCACAAAAGTCTGTTTGGGTGGCACTCCTCTTGAAACTTTTAAGAGTCGTTTTCAAGCCGTACACAAGGACGTGGTTTCATTGAGGGAAATTCTAGACACAAAATCAAGGATTTCACCTTTAAGAAACCCAACAATATGGAGCTAGGCTAATTATTTCTCATCATATTGTTATAGTGATGCTGGTGAATGATCCAGCCCTGTTTCAGAATACACTGTTTGTTTGACCTCTTGGTGTTGTCTTTGTCCCTGTGCTGTAAAAATGTCTATATGAATCCAGGAAAGTAATTATTTACAAATGTTTAATAAGATGTGTTGTTTTGCATAATGGAAAGTACAAAATATAACAATAATTGACACAGGTTTCACAGAACAATAAATCCAGGAAATGTGAGTGACATTAGATAACAGTTGATGTCTGTAATCTGCATCACATTGTGTTTAAGATTTTAGGTGGTGGGGGGTGGGGAGTGAGGTCTTTCCTAGGGGAGAGGCTTCCCTTCCACATTCATGAGCCATGTCGCCATGCAGCCACTCCAAGTTTTTGTGTGGCTAGGCGGTTTACCTCTGCCCCCACCAGAACATCCACCTATTCCACCTATACGGTGCTGCTGAGTCCTATTGTCCCAGATATTATTTTGTTGTAAATTGATGCCAATTAGTAAAGCCAGTCACCGGTGGCTGTGGACTGGCTATCTCTGTGTTCCAGCGGGGAAAGTTATTTGGGTCGGAAGCTATTTCCAGAATGTGATGTTGCCTTGCCAGGAATACCATGGGGAGCAGCCACTGTTTTATAAGAGCACATCAATAATTGTCACTGTGTGCACAAGAGGGAGTGTGTGTGTGTGTGTGTTTGTTATGCATGTGTGTGCGTGGGTTTGCGCGAGCACGTGCGTTATGTGACACCTCCCAACATAAGGTTTGTGCACATGGCGATGCACGTGGCTACATGTGCTTGGTATCTCTGAATCACTCCCAGCCTGCCAGATTGTCACCCTGTCTATGTACACAGTCATACAAGTGTGAGTAATGGCTGACCTTTGGCCCGGACAGTGTAGATAATATTTGGGTTAAGTGTTTTTCACACTCTGACTGAGGGTGGAGCTGAAAGTAAGTACCTGATGCTAGGTAGAGAGAGGTGAACGAGTTCATTCTGCAGACGCATGCACACACACACACTCTTCTCATATCTTTATATCTTGTTCTCCCTGCACACGCAACAAACTCTCTCTTTTTCTTTTTCTCTCACACACACACACACACACACACTATCTCTCTCTATCACTCTTTCTATGCGTCTATCTATTACATATACTCAAAACTAAACTCTCTCTCTGTTATATAAACACCCCACACTCGCTCGCTCCACACACAAACGCTGGCCTATCTCTTGGTGGAAAGCCGGCAGCAGCCATGTCTGAGGTGTCTTTCAATATTTTAAGCAGCTTGCACTAATCTTTGTTGCTCAGGTTTGTTTTGCTAGCGCTGCCGTGTGGATATGCAGAGTGACAGAACTTCACCTCCTCTTTGCTTTCAGATGCTAGAGCACACTCAAACATATAGGAAAATGCTCTTTGGCCTATACCACTTACCACAGTGTTCCGCTAACCTGCCTTTTCTTACCCTTTTTCCTTGGATTGTTTCTCCTAACCTTCCCGACTCATTTCACATTCCAAAAAAAAAACAAAACAAAACTTAACGTTGAGCCCCAGAGGTGTGAGGGTTGCACATTGTGTTTAAGAGAAAAGCAAGCTAGCAGGCACATAACGCTACAGAGTTTTTTTTATGTCTCATTAATTGAAAAAGGAAGTACGGAGAAGCATAGAGTGGTGTCAGGTAGCAAATGCAGTGGCCACCGGGTCTGTGGTCTGCGCACGTGAGCACTGTTGTGAAGCGCTACTGTACGAAGGGGAAACAGACTGCTACCAGCCTCATTGTTCCTTTTAACTCGCCCTCTCTCTCTATGTCCACTCTGGGCTTTTGTTTCGTCTCACCCGGCTGATGGCCTTGCTCTCTCTCTCTGTCACTGTGTGTGGTAATGAAGATTAGCCACAACGGGGTCCGTGCACATTCACCACACAAGCCCAAACCCCCCCACCTTCATTTCCTCGGTCATCTACTCCGAATCCAACTGCAAGCTACTGAACCCTGCTGTAAAACGCATGTAGTTTACATCCATGGGCACAGTATACATTGTGTTTGTTAAGAGCACATTTGGCTCATTGAAGGAAAATGGCTGAATCAATTAGATAAGACTCTGCTCTTCCCACAGCTGAGCGGGCCACCACGACTCGCGCACTGATTAAACACGGCCGCTCTCCCAAATCCAGTTAAAGAGAGACAGAGATCCCCTCCCCGGTCGCCCGGATTATCCCTGCCCGAAGCCTCCTCTTTTCCTCTCCTCTCCCCTCCACTCCAATCCTGTGTTATCCTTGACTTAATTCGGCAACAAAGACATTTTTCACAGTATGTCATAAACTATTTACTTTTGCACGACAGAGGTCTTTATATTAAATGTAACACACTGGCTGTACCTTTTACATGATATATCCGAAATGTCTTTAGTACTCCTGCCCTGCAGTAAAGTATATAAATCATACAGAATGTCCTATACTTTCTACGTTTAGGGCTGTTTTTTTATAGACTATACTATATTGTGTGCTGACGAAAATTTTTATGAATAGGTGTGTTCGTTATTTATCTATGTATCGCCCAGGGACGGTTTGGACGGCATTTCAAACTTTGCCAGTGTACGCTACGGTGGCTGACTGTCCTAACTCTAAATATCTTAATCCAATCAGCGTCCAATGTTCCGTGGACGCTGGCTCGTCTACGTATAGACGTATATCCAGCCCCCTTTTGGGCGATTTCAATATGGCTGAAAATCGTCCTTACCGCTGTCATAGACGTTCCACGTTAACATCTTTTTTCACAAATGCAGGCTTTTCAATGCATTCTCTATGGCTTCCGGGGGTGCTTGCACTAACGTGTTTACGTCATACAAAACGTTCGTAGGTGACCTAGAATGGTTCGTCTCTGCACATTATGGATTGTCTCATCCGTTCTGTCTGCATCTGCATGACTTGCGAAGTAAGTAAGATCATAATATTAATAATATTAATTGGTAGGATCTTCTAGTGTGTATGCAATTGTGCTTTTACATAACCATTTTGAACAATATCTAAACAGAAGCCAAACGTTAATGTTTTTTAATTCACTTGAACCAAGGTGGCCGTAGAGAAGGTAGCCTTCTGCCGTACTGTAAGAGAGATTGGGCGAGAGCCTTTTGCTGCACCTAATAACCATGAAAACAACATGACAACTGAATCAGACTATTATGAATTCATTTATTTTCATTATCATGTTTTGTAGCCCTCTTTTTTTAAGACATTCATTTTATTAATTGGTAGACTACTTTCCGGTTATCTGGACCACAACATAGAACATAGAATGAATAGTTTTCTTTATTTTTTATGAATTAATGAATTCATTAATATAGAATCTTTTTAAGGGTAAAGTTTAGGTTTGGGTAAGAAATTGGTTAGGGTTACTAGTGGTATGGCACTAGTGAGGTGACTAAAAAACTAACAAAACAGGCTACATTGCATTGTAGGCTACAATGCAATGTGACAATAACTAGTTGACTTAAAACTAAAGTAAGCGATTTCGCTGTCAAGTCACAATAGGCTATATCTCATTGGACTGCTGGTTGCCTGTTCTATGTGCTGGATAAAATCTGATGTTTGTAGCCAATACACAGCCCTGCCTCTGTAAATAGTAACACTAACAACGTGGTGCAGATTGCACCACACAACAATATCCTAGTCTTTGCTTTGTGTTTTCAGTGTGTGGTGAGCAGATCTTCTGGCGGAAGCAAGAGGTTATTTTGTTTTGATCGACGAGCTTTCTCTAGAATGATTTAGATACGTTTAATTTACCTAGGCTATTGAATGGGCCACCAAAACATTTGCCCTCCCTAAGTTTTGGAGCAGGAGCTGTCACTGGTATTGCCTTATTTAAAGAATTTCCAGCTCTGTGTGTGTGTGTGTGTGTGGATGTGGTACGTGGACAGGAGCTGTGTTGTGTCTGCCAGAGGAAAGCAATGGGAAATGTCATTCTGATCCATTAAACAGAGGTCACCAGGTTTTCCAGCTCTCCGAGTGCTCCATCATCGTTTTGCTTTTCCACGCTACTGTAGATGATAGAAGCTTTGAAAATCCCTGACCACACGCAAACATACACACACGCACACACACACACACACACACACACCTGCCTCGAGCAGACAAATGTATTGGCATCACGTCAAGATTACTGAAAATGTCGTACAGCGCCCCAGAGAACAGACATTAAGGCTAATATTGAATTAAACGTCACATCTCAAGAGAGCCAGAGCAGTCTTGGAAATTAAACCGTCATGGATTTCGTTCCTGCAGTGGTCGGCGACAAGGACGTTGGTCCATCCCATCAGCATGTCAATGAGCAGGGCACTAAAGATCCCACCCCACTTGCTCTCAAGAGTGAGACTTTTGGAGGACCTGACTAGCCGAACTTGTATCAATCAGAACGTATGGTCAGCAGATTTCTGCTAACAAATAGGCATATGTGTTATTAAGCATTTGCTATGACACATTATTGGATAGTAGACAGGTGAGAATGAAGATATTTAACTCCGTCTCTCTATTCTCTTATTTTTCATGACACCATAGTGGAGAAACAGGGAGTAGGCTCGACATATACACAAACACATGCTAAATGACACAAACACTAACTGACACGCTAACTGACACACAAACACACATGTTATCTGACAAACGCACACGCAACTGACGCACAAACAAACACACATGCTAACTGACAAACACACACTCTGACACACAAACAGTACGCTAACTGACAAAAAAAAGTACACATGCTACTAGCCCACAGAGGAAGCTTCTCTCAGAGATCCCAGTTTCTTTAAGCCGGAAGAACAGAACAAGGGTCATAGTTGCTCTTGTGTGTATGTGTGTATAGATTAGGTATACATGGACACTTTTTTGCCTTTCAGAATAAAATCTTTCCGATTGAAGATTTCAGGTTACCTGTTTACATGGAATGTCATCTAATCGGGTCTGGTGTTTACATGCCCTGTCTCAATTTATCGTAATAGATGTTGCACACATTATGGCTCGGTATTGTCCTGCTAGCTAAAAGGCTAAAACCGGCTAGGCTCTAGTTAGGCACATCGTTGGGAGAGTGAGGCTATTTGTGTGACTGGTGGAAATATTTACGGCTCTCCCTGTCAAGGTACGGCCGTAGAGGGGGCGGAGACCCAAGCGCAGAACACAGAGGCAGGGAATTGCAGTGTAAACAGAC
>JAODUH010042827.1:0-20316 GCA_027564835.1 Typhlichthys subterraneus | reverse complement strand
AAAAATGTGACTGGTAGCATGCTGATTCACAGAATATACTGTATATATATATATATATATATATATATATATATATATATATTACAGTATATACTGTAATGTTATCTTTGGCTTAGTAAACATGTCGTATACTGTATTTTTATACTGTTACGTCAATGTTTATACAATATTGATGTTTCTTTTGGCTTGATCTCACTAATTAATACACCCAGTCCATGGTGTGCACCTGCGTGTGTGTGCGTGTGCATGTGTGTGTCTGCGTATGTGTGTGTGTGTCTGCATTCGGTAGTGACAATAAAATGTATTGATAATAACAGGTGTTTGCTTTTTTTAAATCTTTATAGGGGCCACCTGGAGCTCCAGGTAAAGATGGCATGAAGGTGAGATCAGATTCTTGACTTGATTGAAATGTCCAAAATACGATTTTACAGTATATATTTAATATTTATTTATTTATTTAGCTGTTTCTTGGCACTTTTTTCCACTGCTTAGCCAATCTGTTATTTTAGATTGACTTGCTTAAGTAAGTAAAAGCATTGCTCAAGATGAATTACACTATTACTATTTCTTATTACTCAATATATAATACATTTTAAGCATAATATCAAATATATCATTATTGTGTGTTTTTTATCAGTTGTATGTATGTCTGCTATGAGGGTCCAGTCTAAACCATCAGGCTGTGTTTTGTTTGCTCAGCTCCTGTATCGTGAATGACACTACTACTTTTTTTGACACAGCACCATAAAATTCCCTCTGTGATGTTTGAGCTGATCGTTTGAGTCTGAAGACAATCTGCATCTCTATGTAACATATCCCTAAACATCTGCCACAACAGTCACAGCCTCGATGTGACCCTAGGCCCGGCTTACAAACCCGGTTGTCAGATAACTGTACAAGATAACTTAAGCCAATGCCTAATATGGGGTGAATATAAAAATTACATGTATACTATGTTTTAGCTGATAAATAATAAACACATATCTAAATAGATTTTTATAGAATGTTTCTTCACATTAATGTATTGCATTATAGCCTTTTTTGTAATGCCAGTTCCAACCACAAGGGGAATTCCAGACCGAAATAGATTATTGTCTCTTTAATAAAATGGTGTTAAATGCTCTTCTCTTTATTCACTGTACTGTAGTTCTGAATGCAGATGTTTCTCTGCTTCATATATTACACATTTCTAAACGTTTAAACCCATAACCCCCAAGAAGTTCAATGCAATTCAATACCAATGTTTTCAAGATCTTGAAATCCTCTGCTGACCTCCCCAAAAGCATCCCTGTGACCGGTGACTCGGTGGTCCCAACCCTCACTTTGAGAGGCACCGCTAAACCTATAATACTTGGAGTTCATCTCATGTTTTCTGCAGTTACTAATCCTGGCTCAATGTTTGTTTGGATTCCCTAGGGAGAGAGAGGAGCTCCTGGGCCCGTTGGACCACCAGTAAGACTGCTTTATGTGTACCATTTTACAGTACACCATGTAGCCTGTAGCAATCACCCCTGGATATATATACATGATGTATACAGTTGTATAGCAAGAATACACCAGGACTGGCAGGCCATCACTTGCATGGTAGAGACAAATAGACCTTATACGTTGTGTGATGTCAGCATGCCCAAGTATGGAGTCTTCAACGCAGGATTTTCAAGGTTAAATGTTTTCCCCAGCATATGTTCTTGAAATCATCTCAAAGCAAATAACTAAGCTTGCAACAAGCTAATCACTTGGAGGCAACTGACAATATACAACTAGCCTACATATTGTATGCATTGTTTGTAAAAGCATTACAGAAATAAATGGCTCTGTTATAGATAAGAAAATCTGATATCAGTTTAGAAGTGACAAGACATATGTAGTAATGTTAATGGAGCATGTGTTTGGATCATAAGTTATCTGATCATGACTCCTCAATGTTGCCACTGTAAGATGTCAGGCTGAGGCAGATGACTTTCTTATAATAGCAGCTTGGAGAATAACATATTCTGTGTGCACAGAATGCACGTTGCAATTGGCACTCTCAGTGAAACACACCACACATACAGTACACTGTATATGGCTGTATATGTTGATATTGCTATTAAACGTTAAGTAACAGTATATTGGACATGTAAAGTATTTTAGTATACATGTTTCAAAAAAAGGATTTAAATACAGCCAATAGAAACCATATATGTGAGTTACATGTGGTATTGTGTTGGCCCCGCCCCCTTAGGGTCTGCCAGGCTCTTTTGACTTCCTGCTGCTGCTGATGGCAGATATCCGTAACGACATAGCCGACCTGCAGAGCAGAGTGTATGGCCACCCCATGCAGTCTCCAGGGGAGGACCTCCCCACCGTCCCCGACAGTTGGAGGGACGGCCAGGACGGCCAGGACGGCATGGGCATGGGCTCTGGAGAAGACTACAAAGACCACAAGCCCCAGGGAGTGCCAGGCTCTGGAGAAGACTACAGAGACCACAGGCCCCAGGGAGTGCCAGGCTCTGGAGAAGACTACAAAGACCACAGGTCCCAGGCAGTGTCAGGGTCCAAGAGAGTCAGGAAGAGGAAACCAGTACAGGACAGAACAGATTTTGATTGGACGAACTGATGCCATTTTGATCACAGATGTCTATTTTTGTACTTTGTGAGATACAGTAGTTTGGTAAATCTATTTTTTTATATACGGAGGAGAGTATCACATGTCAAAACATGTGTTTATATTTTATGTCATGCCTTTCCATTATTCTGTGGTCCATGGACCATGCCTAACACAATCCATGTAATCGATCTGGTGCTACTTATTCTGAAATGCATATACATACAATGCCCAAAAAACTGATTTTCATATAAATGGTAAATATAATAGATTTAGTTACTCTGTTGCTATTAAAACTATTTTAATTATTGTCATCATTACTAATTTAGATATTTTTTTTAACTCGTTATAATAATAGTATGAAAGATACAAACCGGAAATGTTGATTGATATTCAAGGAACTGAATGAATGTGTTAAATAACGATTTTCGAAAAGATTTCAAAACTGTAACTGAGCCATTAACTATATAAAAACCTAAATAACAAGGAACATATTAATGTGTGCTGTACATATTTAAACACCAGAGGGCAGGGTTTTCTTGTCTGTTTAACCTTAATAGAACAGCTAAAATAGAATTGTGTGTGTGTGTGTGTGTCAGATGGCAGGGTTTCCTCGAACATTAATCTATTGTTTAAATAGAACAGCTAAAACAAAATTATGCGTGTGTGTGTCTAACTTTATGATTGTGGAGTAAATGTATTTACCTTGTGTTTCTTATAAACGACAATATACTATATAATATACAAGATGTGCTGTGTTATATATATTACATGCATACTGAGGTTAGGAAAAAACATAAAAATGTCTTATTTAATTTGACCACCTCGAACTCTCCACAAGGTGGCAGTCACTTCACTATTCTTTTTAAACCTAGTGCAAGAGGTGGAAGGAACTGGATCCAATGGTATTTAACTTTACAGATTTATTCTGAATCCTTACACACCATTATACACACCATTAGTTTAGTGATCACATTGTGATTTTACTGAATGTAAATGCGGTTTGCCCTCTTTTACTTGTTATCTACCACCCCACTGAAGTGAATCCATAGTAAATTGTTAGACACGGGGTTGATTTTATTTAATGATTTTATAAAGTGCATACCTGCAAGCATTACTGCTTTCCAACACACTTTTCAGTAACTTGTTCTTTTGAAGTAGTTTCAAAGAGGTCCTTTAAATCAAATGTTTATTTTACCCTGCTAATCTTACTGAAAGACCAACCAAGATAAAAGATTATGAATGACAAATAGGCTTAGTTAGTTAGTCTTTATGTGTGTCACACATACGTTTAGGTTGTGAATATGCAAGGATTTACAACCAGAAAGGTTGTTTACCATATATTTTGCTTATAAGTTGCTGAATTATTATAACTACAAAATGTTTGAGCCAATCTGAACTAATCTACAGTTTCCTAACACATTTTCCTGATGGCAGCTTGATTAAATACAACATTGAATTTACATGCTGTTCGTTGGGTTTTCAATGCATCCATTTTGAGATGGCATTTTTTCCATTATTTGCATTTGATTTGAGTGAGATCAAACTACCCATCCGCCCAGGAAAGTGTTGTCTCTGTTGCCAAATTTTTTCTGGAAGTAATTAATGACCTGCATACAAGAAAGAGCTCTAAAAGATTCATTTTTTTCTCAAGTACCTCCTTGTTTCTAATTATATCTCCCTAGTCAGTCTAATTATTTAAAACTAACCACAAAAAGATGTGAAGGTGAAAGGGAACTCCCCCCCACACACACTGACCCTACCTTCTCTTCCAACACAAGTACCCACCAGCAAATGAATGAATGTGTTGCTGAGCTGGAATAAAGACTTTAATGAGTTAATTGTAGAAGCCGCTCAATATGTTGAAAAAAGAAGGGAGGACAAACAGAATGCATAGAGGAAATTTTGTGTTACCCAATTCACTAATTAATGCATTAGTGCAAGCAGCAAATTAACTGCCCCAAAAATCCCCTATTCATTGAAGATTTTGACAGGAAAAAAAATACATTGTTGCCCTCCAACATAATTAAGAGACAGTGCAAATTGAATTCTAATGAGGCGAAAGGCACCCCCTTAACATACTTTTCCTCTTTCCCCTCTTGAAAAGGCTGTTGAAAGCAAGCTTACTCTTTTTGAGGCCTACGTTTAAGGAAGTATTGAGCTTGCCGAGGAGACAATACTAAGAAATCGCCCTGGCTCTGAGTGCTTTATATCCTGCATACAGGTAGAGGAGATTGAATGGTTCTTCTTATGGGACTCCTGGGGGGCCGATCTTCCCAGCACAACAACACTTGGCCCTGAGAAAAGGGTCCGCTGGGGAGCTTGGAGAGTGAAAGGGCTTGTACCGCTGCAAGTCATCGTGAATGGCCAGAAGTCATTAAATGTTTATGCTCTGTTTTGTTTTGACAAATGTATGAAATTGTGTGTATCCTAGCAAGTGCATTTTTATTGTATCCAGACTATAAATCTCTCTGCACATGTTTCAGGACAACAACACCAAATGTAGCGTACTTGTTTCAATGAATCTGTTTATTATGCTGTTGGCACCCAGATCCAAGGCTTTAAAGCGTTCAAATGCTATAGTGTTGTTTGCTTGTTTTTGCGGGGTGCACACACACACACACACACACACACACACAAACAAATATAGGCCCTTCCACCTCTCACGCTCATGGAGTTATCTTTACCAGCCTTTGTCTCCTCTAATTGGAGCTGATGAGAGACTAATTGGTAGCTTTTTTACAAGACCCGCTACTTAAGCAATTGCAAGCCTAGGCAGGCAGCATGAGCAGAGTTAATGAGAGGCTTTGCACAAATAAAGGCTTTAAAATGGGCCCGTTTCACAGAATAGGAGAGAAGGGAAGTTTAAGATATCTTTTGTCTGTCTCCCATCTTTCACTCACGTGCAGGTATCTGAAAGAAGTGGGGGGGGTGGGGGGGGTGGGGATTGGGGTGAAGGGCACATAGTGGTCACTAAAACAGTGAGCACTTGTAGACATAAAGGGATCTGTCCTGTATTGTTTGGGGGCCATCGTTTAGTGTGTCTGTAAATAATGAGAAAGGGCTGCACCCTCGAATGAATGTAGCCAAGTCCTTAGCGACAATAAGAGTGCTCTCCTCCCTGTACCGTGGACTGTGTTGGGCCAATCTGGAATAAAGGTTTAGCCTCCCTTGCATTGTTAGCAGTGAGTGTAGCCAACGTGTATAGAATTAGGCAAACTAATAGCACAACTGACCAGTCGACCAGTAAGAACGATTAATTCTCTTGCATTTTTAAAATCTTTTGTAGATTACTAATTTATTCTTCATTTCAATCCCAGCTGGGGCCTTACAAAAAAAACATACGTTTTAGGATATGCACATCATGCGTATCCAACTGTTATTAATAAAGGTAACCTAAACTGTGTGTGGCACCTACATGCATGCTACATTCAAGATTATCCTAATGGTAATCTTCCTGCCACCCCAGGTTGCTATATAGGGAATTTCCTCACCATGCTGTCATTTTGGCTGACATGCTGTTAGTGTGATAATGGTTTGTTTTGTGCTAGTGAGATATGAATAAACACCATGAGGCAACAGGCTTAATGATGATAAGCCATGGTGTCATGTAGGGAATGAACAAACCACTCTCCCTTTCCCCACTGGCCAACATCTTTAGATAGACACCTACTCCAAAGATAATTACAGGCTAGTTCCAACTAGTTCCAGCTGTTCCAGTTGGCTCAAGTTTGGTTAAATAAAACCAAGCATATGCAAAGGGTAGCTATAAAGATTTTAAGATGAAAAGTGTACAATCTTAATGACATTCAGTTCTGGTCAAAAATGCTAAATGAATTAATTATATATTATAATTAATTAATTATAATCTGTTCTGAAAATATCTATTTACTTTTACTTGACAATAAGGGTATGCTACAGTAACATATAGGCCTATCTTTAGACCAACATTCTGAAACTTGATTAATTTAGTAGCCTTCTCTGGTATAATTCATTGGCCAAATATTTGTGCTAACTCATTTGTTGTGTATTCAAAGTCTTAGTAGACCGTTAACATCCTACAGATTCCCTTCATTCTCTTCCAAAGGAACCATTAACATTGCCTTTGTTATTATAATGCCACAAGTCCTAAAAAATATTTAGAATTAACTATATAATGATGACTTCCTCCACAGAGAGGATACCACTTTCTGCTAAGACAAGTTTGTTATACCATAGCCTTCAGTGTTTTGCTGATAATTCATACATATAGCCTACCTGTTAGCCTATTGGATATCTTAATCCATAACATTAGGATCATGACGATGAGCATTTGCTTGGCACAGATGAATTATATGAAGAACCATGAATCTATTATAAATATTTGTCAGAATGTGTCCATCTATATTCACATTATATCTCTTCATCTGCACCGTTTCAGGATTTTGTCATAGGTAGCGTATAGTACATTTATTACAGCTATCTTTTATATTTTGGATAATTATATATTTGATGCATGTTTGGTGACATACCCCCTCTGTAATATATTAGGATATGTAATATATTAGGAATATGTTTACTTTATAAAACCACTTTCCCATATCTATTTTATCTAAAATTAAGATAAAGCCTATATGCCCACAATATACTCATCATTTTTATCAGTGAACAAATTGGCCTAGCTCTACTGACAAATGTGTACGAAATTAATAAAAAATGGGTGGCAATTGGGCCACCATTTATCCATCGTAATTTTAGTAGTAGCCCATTAGCCTACAGTAGATTACAACGAATATCCATTTATTACTAACAATGGCTTATTATTTGATCAATGTCGGTTAGTTTGATATTGTTGTTGACGACACATTAGCGACCTAATAGGCTAAATACAAAAAGAAAATGTAACATGATACATGTAGTCATTATTTGACCAAATACGTCTGTTATTTGCTTTACTTTGCAAGAAACAAAAACACTTCGGTCCTGCTACAGCGAATGCAGGCGACTTGCGGTGCGGCGTGGTCGTCCGCTAAGCAGCGCACATGGCACAAGCGCACTGTCAATTTACTGTATGCAAAAATGTAACGTCCAATGAAAAAACGCCCTGTTGGCCCTACAGCTATCCCGTCATGCCACCGGGTTGAATGCTACGTCAGCAGTGATACAGAAACATGGCGGTGTCCATAGGAAAGCGCTTGCCAGAAAACGCTTGTGTTTTGCTATTAACCATAGCGATAACGCTGATATTTAATCACTGCCATGCCGAAATATCCTCAAGTTCTGCAACGTTAAATCAACAACTACCACATCGCAGATTTGAATACAAATACAGCTTCAAAGGACCGCACCTTTCGCAATCCGATGGCACGATTCCCTTCTGGATGCACACTGGAAGTAAGTTTGTAGTAAGATGCTGTCAACATACTGTAAAAAGCAATGTGTAGCATCGTCTGGTAGGTTCCGTTTCAAATGTGGGCCTATACGCATCTGACAAGGTCTCATTCGTTGTTTGTTATTTTTGCTAGCTCAATTTAGAAGAGATTCTTATCACTTGGTGATTACATGTAGCAGCGTAAAATATCATATAAACCTATATGGGAATTAATAAAATATCTTAACAATAGACATAGTTGTAAAGTCAAATAATGAGCTACTTTGCGCTTGACAGCTGGAGTTGCTTCTGCAGATCTTCCAGTGTCATTGGAGTCATGCAACACAAACATTTCATTACATTTCCAGTGGTTCAGTAATCACGAATGCACTGCATTCAAACTAATGTCAACCATCTAGCAGTTCGTGAAAGACATAGAAGATATTAGAAATTGGTTTCTACATTATTTAAATTATATGCAAATCAGTTATTAAATTACAATTATATGCTGTAATGAAACGGCAATGCAGTGAACAATGTGGTTGCTAGATATTAGTCATGATTCTACACTACAATAATTGTATACTGATATGTAATAGTGATCTGTATTCCATTATTACGGCATGCCATGTACACTACAGTAGTATAATGTTTGGCTCAGGTGGATGCTCAACTTGTGCATGCTTGCATCAGAATATAATACATTAGTTTGTGCAAATCCCTTCTTGATGGGATGAAATCCACCTCCATTGTGCTCCAGATGCCATTCCGAGCTCAGACCAGGTGCGCATCACTCCGTCCCTCAGGAGCCAGAAAGGCGCTGTGTGGACCAAAAACACGGTCAACTTTGACAACTGGGAGGCTGAGGTGACCTTCCGAGTGTCGGGAAGAGGAAGGATGGGAGCCGATGGCTTGGTAAGCGCTGGCAACACTGGTATGGCGAATTGTAGTCAGAGGATACATGTGTTGTTATTAGATGACGACACTTTGCCCAAGTGGTGTATCGGTGAAGTGTACGTTAAGTGCAATTAACCAGGTATTGTGGCAAGATGTGGTGTAATTTCCTATGAATTTGAAATGCTTGTATTCAAATTGAGTGTTTTAGTTAACAAATGTCCCAATGTTTGTGCTTTAACCATGTATAACAGCTACAATGTGTTGCTATTAGGACAGTTAGCAGATGCCTGTATACAGCGACTTACCGTGAGTGAGAACATGTGTGTTCTAGAGCAGGTAGGGGCTGCTGGGTGTACTGGCATATCCTGCCCCCATCAAACCATTTGATGGTATGTGCTGAAGGAAATATATGATACTATTAGCCTATGCTTTAATTGTTTTGGTGGACTGATAACACAAGAGCACGTCGACAGGCGCAGGTCTATATCATTCCAGGAAGGAGGGTTCTACAGTAATTACTGATACTGTAATTACTGTTGCTAGTCTTTTGACCTTATCATCTATCTGTCAATAGTTGATGCAACATTATTACTCATTCCTGGCAGGCGGTGTGGTTCACTACCGCTCAGGGTCTCGAGGGTCCCGTCTACGGTGCCGCTGACAACTGGAATGGAGTTGGCATTTTCTTTGACTCCTTTGATAACGACGGAAAGGTGTGTGTATATTCTGTGGGATCTAATGGATAAATCATACTTGTCATGTTTGTAGTTTCTACCACACTGGAACTCCAGTAGTCATCTTATTTAGTACTAGCCTAATGGAACAGTCAAAACTATGGAGGACATTTTAATCTGCACGAAAAGTAGTACATAGACCAGGGGTGGGCAATCCTGGTCCTGGAGGGCCGCTGCCCTGCATGTTTTATATGTCTCCCTGCTCCAACACACCTGATTCACATGAATTGGTCGTTATCAGGCTTCTGCAGAGATTGATTGAAAAGCATAAACACATTTTCAATCTTTAAGTAAGCTTTGGACTGACTTGTTTTCACTACTTCCCTCCAGAAAAACAACCCAGCTATAATTGTTGTGGGAAACAATGGAAATCTTGCTTATGACCATCAAAAGTAAGTACATATTTTTTTTTAGTGTATATTCTGATATTATCATCATCTTACATTTTGAATTTAAAGAAGATTAGGAAATATTATTATTTGGTTGGAGAGCAAATAATCCTCTCCTCTAATCCCCCTTGCCCACTACAGTATATGTGATTTCAGCAGATCTCAGAATTTGCTATGGTTTCTCATATTTACAAAATCATGCTGTAAAGTTGTATTGTTATTTAACACCCTCCAGACTTGTGTATTCCGTAGTCTTGAATGAATTGTTTATGTACTATACTGGTTCTATTTATTTGTCTGAAATTGCTTTTTTTTTACCCAGTGATGGCTCAACACAAGCCCTTGGAACATGCTTGAGGGACTTCCGCAACAAACCATATCCTGTCAGAGCCAAAATAATTTATTACAAGAAGACATTGACGGTAGGAGATGACAGTAATTTGCACTGACCCATCTATTAATGTTTAAAATAAATCCTTGGTTATTTTTTGTTCATCCAACACAATATAACATGAGGTCTGTCATAAAGTGGTTATATCTAATTTACTCTAAGTACATTCTGGTCAAATAAAGCATGGGTCGTCTTTTCAGGTTATGATAAATAATGGTTTCACTCCAGACATGGAAGACTATGAATTCTGCACAAAAGTTGACAACATGATCATTCCCAGCCAGGGATTTTTCGGCATTTCAGCTGCCACCGGCGGTTTAGCAGGTATTCTTTATACTTTTTTTTAAATTATGTTTAGCAGTTTCCTAACAGTCAAGCATGTTTTCAGTAATGAAAATGAGCCTGTATCATTTAAAGTAGCATGATATAAAATGCATTATGAGATTGTATTCTTTCATTACATGGTTTGATAATAACGTTCTCCTTTTAGATGACCACGATGTGTTGTCATTCTTATTATTCAGACTAACAGAACCAGGACAGCAACTGGTAACTATGTTTTTCTAATGGTTTCTGATCCTGCCTTTTATGATACAATATTTTTAATACCATCAATACTTAGTTAGATTAATAAAACACATTAGAATTGTCAAGGGTTGAATTCTGTCTAAAAGTGTAAGTCTCTGTATGCACACTGCCTGAGCGAGGGCATACTGAGTTCAGAATGCCTGTTTTGTCTTTTCATTGAAGCCCCCGCCTGACGCAGAGATTCTTCAAGAGGAGAAAGACAAGTACCAGGAAGAATTTGAGAACTTCCAGCAAGAGCTGGACAAAAAGAAAGAAGTGTTCCAGAAAGAACACCCCAATGTCCAAGGAGAACCAAGTTAGTTGAAAAGAAATGAAAGAAACCTATTTAATCTTAAATTAAGAGAATATGTTAGTATAATATTGTGCCTGTAGACAGAAATGTGTATACTGTATGCGTAGCTCCAGTTGAACTGTATTAAACATAATTTACATGTCATTATGTTTATCATTACTCAGAAATAGTAATTCAGCATTATTCTTTAGAAGTTAACCAAAAGTATCTGTTGTGTTTGGATGGAAAATATCTGCCCCCACTGGCGAAAAAGATACACAGCATGCAACTATTTAAATGCCTGCTCAGCACATGTCCTGCTGATACATGATACCATGTTTGTCTGTTTCAGTGGAGGAGCTTTACGAGAGCGTGAACGACCGCGAGATTCGCCAGGTTTTCGAGGGCCAGAACCGAATCCACCTGGAGATCAAACAACTCCACCGGCAGCTTGCCATGATCCTGGACGAACAGCGGCGATATGTCGGTGTTATTACAGATGAAATTGCCAGGAAAGGCACACACTCTGAGTCGGGACAGGTACGTGATTAGGGCAGGATAGTCTAGTGGTCTCGGCCCTTGGCTGGTTAGATGGATTTGAGTCTTGGTGTTGTCCTACAGTACCTGTAAGCTTACTTGAGCATGACGTCTGAAGGCTAAGTGGCAGTGTCTGACGTACATCGACGACAAGGTTTAGAATGCAGTTCTATTTCTTGAGTGTTATTTTTTTTTAAACATTATTAACAGTTCATTCCATTATGTGTAGTCAGCAAACTTCTTTTAAACAGTATATACTATACTATAACTGCTCATTGTGAAACATAACCTGATTTCTATCCATGTATGTTTTGTTGTAGCCAGACTCCACTCAGCTAGGCTCAGTCATTGCCACCCAGCATGACGTCCTCAGAAACCTGAACGAGTTAAGGTAAGGGAAGGCACACAATACAATATTGTTATTATTTTTGTTTTTTGTTTTGACCACAAGCATAAAACATATATGTATAATATTCACGAAAAACAAGGTAAATCCGTGTGAAAATCCCTCAAATAATATTTAATCTCACTGCAATAACCCTAACATCACAGGTGTCGGCCAATCTGATAATCCATCTGCAGTTACGGCACTGTAAAATCCCCCTTCTATTCCTTACCCAAAGACCCTTTTTCAGTGTCGGCCCTGCGCGTTCTGCCGCACTAGGCACGACTGCTCCCTTGCGGGATGGGTTGAGTGCAGAGAACACATTTCGCTACACAGTATGTGTATGTGACAATAAAAAGCACCTTTACATAAAGATTACGCTTTGGTAACATCGACGTGTTAATGACCCGACCAGTAGGCAGCAGGCAATAGTAAACAAAGTGGGGAACACCGCTAATGACAACAAAGCCGTTATTGGCTTCGCAATGCATTTCAATGTGTGGGGGCGGTGCTGCGGAGGGATATTGTTTAGGTGTGATCTTAAAGTTAGCAAGCATGGCTGACCCTGCCGTGTCTTTAACCAATTAGTTTTATTTACATATTTACGCTGATCAGGAGCCAATTGTCAAAATGCCGCCTCCAATTAATGGCGCCCTATGCAGCTGCCTGTTCTTGTCTAAGGGGGGGGGCCCTTGGCCCTGCCCCTTTTCACACAGTAACAACCAACTTTACCTACACACAATATTTTCCCTTCTTTGTGCAGATTAGTCTTTTGTCTTTGACACATAACTCATGTTTATACAAATAGGCAATTTAGCAGACCTAACACAGTTTAATGCAAGTACTATGGAGGAGATGTGATGTTGGGGATTTAACACCCTGCTCTCCAGTTGAGTCTGCCATCCTAACCACTAATTGATCCTGCACTGGTCAAATCACATTTACTGTGGGCAATTGTTTGTTCAGTGTTACTTCTTTTTTTATTTACAAACTGTGCCTCTTTTTTCTCCATTGCTTTATTGGTGTCCAATTCCACATATGCCATCTGCATATATAATTCATCACTATTGTTACATATTAAGGAATGTATTTTAGTTAACATAAATGTTTCATGTCTTATGAAAGAATCAAGCTGTTTCATGCCCTAAATCCAACAGAACATACATCGTCAAAGTATTTATTTTTGTAGGATTATACCATATAGACTATATATCAAATATAGTGTATTTTTGAAATTCACAGTAAGGTAAACAGACACTTTGAAAACATTTTGTTTTCTCATCAGATACAATTATATATGGACCACCCATTTGATAGCAGGAAGACACATACATTTTTATTGAGTAATGGGAAAAAAACAACCTTAATTTTGTGTTAAGGCAATTATATTCAGGCCTGTTGCACTCTTCAACTCAAATATTAAATTAAATTGTAGTTTCTGTAATTGAAGTGATTGTTTTTTGTGAGTATTGTATTTATTATTTTACCTATAGTTTCTAATTGGTCTCAATTATATTCATATTATATCCAATGAGGGCTTTTTGCCCATAAATGGGTCACTTGTAGTGGATGAAGATTAGATTAAAAATATGCTCACTGATACTTTCTCAAGGGAGATTTCTCACCAGAGAACCAAATTAGATTTTATTTCTGTGTTGTCCCTTTCCATCCTTTCGCTGCTAACCATGTGTCCGTGCAAGAAAAGGCCAGTCTTAGCACAATTCAGTCCTCATCAGATTAGTTGTCTTTAAATACATCTGTCATGTTCAGGAAAACATGGTTCTCCTCTGATTGCTTTTCTAGTCTCCCCCCCCCCCCCATGACTCCAATACATGCCTACTTGTAATTCCTTTCATTTGTCACTTTTTAAATAATAATCTTAGACATTTTTAAGATGATAGACTCTTCTATAATATATGTATCCCTCTGTCTGCTACATTAACTTTAAAAATTGTGTCTGACATGATCCAGCATTATAGATTAGCGTTGGCGTCATTATTAAAAGAGAAAACATGAGGTGTTTTTATTGGTATAAGGTGCTGTCTTAGGCACTGTATCTCTGTGAGTGTAAAGTTAGAAGTAACATGAACCCATGCAATGCATCTTTAAAGACTATGTTTAGTGAATCATTATTCATCACAAAATAACTTTACCAGCAAGACATTTTGAATTGGCCAATAAAAAACATACACTGGTGTAATTTTGTATAGCCTTTTAAAATCGTATTTACAGCACATTGTACTGCTTGTATTGACTGTTAATTGTATTATGTGTTTCCTCTGTTTTCTTCCTTCCTTAGAAATTCCTTCTCAGAGTCATTGAAAATGATAGGCTCGGCCCACAATCAAGGAAATGCAGTAGGCTTGGGAACCTATGAGTCCATGCAGCACTTTAATGACATCAAGGAGCATCTACATCTGGTCAAAAGAGATGTAGAGCATCTTGTGCAGCGTAGTGCCCCGGTATGTATTACTCTAAATTATTAACTTATTCTTATTTTTAATACGTTTTATTTATTATTATTTATTTCACTAAGAACGTACTGTATTAACTAAAGTGATTTCTAGCATAGCTGTGGCCTCAGCTAGTGAAGTTAAGGCCAACATATACTGTACTGTAGGCTCTGGTTTTGTATTCCTTACTGCTTGACATTTGGAGCGGTGATCCAAGCAGAAACATGTATGGAATAAGCAGGTCTCTCAATCTGATCTGGTCTGACTCAATCTAAACAACATTAGTGACATCTTTCACTAAATACAAACACATTTTGTATCTTAATTTATGCAACACTCTTGCCTGTGGTAGCTTTAAGGTATGTGTTTCTTGTTAGGACTATGTTCTCTGCATATCATTTTACAGCTTGCAGTGACTTAAAAACCTTAGTGATATCTTTATATTTGTTTAACTTGACGTTGCTGAACATATGCATGCCATTGTATGGTATGGTAGAAACTGATACTCAATTTTTTGAAAAACAAATAACTTCATCCAGTGAATAATGCCATGCTGTTTCTCATATGAAGAACCCCGGTGAAAAGGCGATAAAGTGTCCTGAGCCGCCACCAATGCCTTCCTGTTTGTCCACGGTCCATTTTGTAGTCTTCGTGGTTGTGCAATCAATCCTGTTCCTCTGCTACATCATGTACAAGTAAGACCAATTTGTCCGCTTTGTTTCAGGGATAAATGATTGAACTGAATTGAACTGATATTAGAATAATTACAGCATCTTGTCGTCATAACATAATACTATCTCTTAGATCATCAAACAAAATTGCAAATTGCCTAAGTGCTTAATGCTAATGTGCAGAACAGGGAATTTTGAATGTACATTTTTTTACATTTAAATTTGATGACTCGCAATTGGACGAAAAGTACTTTTGGAAACCAGCCAGGTCCTGGGGTGATTCTTAACAGATATAACATGTAGAGCCATTTGAGTTTTTAAAACTTTCCCTTATCTTTCCTATTCAGAAGTCAACAAGAAGCAGCTGCTAAGAAGTTCTTTTGATGAAATGCCTAAATAAAAGTGTGTAAGAGTCCAAATTCACAATTTCTTGGTTAGATTTTTGTTTTCAAATCGTAAATTATTGTACTTGAAGTCTTTTGTTTGAGGACGTATTTTTATAATTCATTTCATTTTTTAATTTGACTTGTTACAATGAGTGTTTGAATGGCTGCCTGAGACTCATTTGTTCTTTATTCCCATCTTGTTCCATACAGTATTTTGGTTTGGCTAAGAAAACATACCACTCAATTTACATAAAATTAAAACTGTGGTTTAAAATGTGCAATTTTATATTAATGCTGAACATGTTTGATAGGGTGTCTGGAGTGTACTGTATATGTTGAATGATTGAAATATGACCGAATTTGACATGTTTTTTCTTCTCAATCAATTTACATAAACAGGAAACAAACTGCTCAAGTGGTGTGTGCTCATTCTTTTACCATGTAAAACGTGACATTCCCCACTGATAATATAATACAAAAATGTCCTGTTTACCTCAACATGCTTATTTGGGCAAATAAATTCACCACAATGTGGTCCTCTGACAATATTGTCTCCTTGTAACTACTTTAACTAGTTGTGGCCTATACGGAAATTCGATTTGTAACTTAGAAGTAAAATGTTCTCAATGAAAATAAGTGAAGAATTATTGACTTCCATGACCATAGGCTTGTCTTCAAGCAATGACATAGATTGCTTTAAATATCAGGGGTCAAATTCTCACCATTAGGGGCAGCAACTGACACCTTATTAGATATATAAAGTGTAGAAGCATATTTCATCAAGCTGTCTCCGTCATGACAAAATATTTCACAATAGTGTTCAAAATTACACTGCAGCTTCACCAACTACAGCTACACTACGGGGGGAGGGGTCCCCTTATCGGTGTATGAATGTGTGTGAATGGGTGAATGTGAGGCAAAATACTGTAAAGCACTTTGGATAGAAGCGCTATATAAATGCAGTTAATTTACCATTTATAACATGTTCGTTTATCAGAGACACATATACAGAAGACAGTTTTTATGTAAACAAACCTGGACCTTGGCACGGCTCTGCCACACACTGTGCTCTCTTAACAGATCAGATACTACATGACAAGAATACAAAACAATAATTTAGTGCACCCCTAATCTTTGATTTATAATGGAACTACGAACCTGGCTAGAACTGGGCCGGGCCATCCCGGGTCAGCATAATCTGTACAGTGTTTCACATTGACACAACCATAATTAGGAAAAAGTCTGCTGTTACGGAAACAGGAATGCACGTAGCAGTGTTACAGGTCGAAACACGAAAACAGTTACAAAGGGATAAAACGTAACAAAGAACAACACTAGGACAGTTGCTATTACCCAGACTGTATGCGAGTTTGCCCTATTTGGGCACAGTGCAGTATGGGATGATATGCAAGGAGCTCACATTGGGGTAATCTTTGACCATCTGATCAAGGCAGCAGTGATGACTCCCATCACCCTGCTGTCCAGCCAAACAATAGCTCAGAGCAGAATGCTCTGTGGCGGTGGGGGATCAACATGCCTGTAATCCCGCTCCTCCTCTCTGTCCCTCAGCTCTTTGCCGTTTAGATGGAAATCTCTTGGTGAGCCACACACAGGCCCGCCCCCCCGCTCGGCAGATATGGTTAAACACCAATAACAAGCACCGCATGCCTGTCTCACCGGCTGAGGTAACGGGAACCTCCTTATTATTGAATCCTGCGTTTTGACGCTGCTCAAACCATCCAAATGTGTCAAAGCCAGTTAGAAAAACACGAGTCACCTTGCTTTAAAAACCACGAGGAAGCAGGGCATCTGCCTCTTAGCATAGTGGAGCAGGGAGGATTTAATCCAGATTATGGTGGAGGCAAACCCTTTTTTTATTTTTATAGTGCCGTCTGTTGCATGTCGTCACTTCTTATCTCTGTAGACAAGCAGCAGGTTTGCTCTCACTGGATTTGACATAAAAAAAAATAATAATACAGGACGCCAACTATAGCAACTATTCCAAAATATTCTATAGGGCGGCAAAATGCCTTTCTTGATCAAAAGCATGATCGGGAACCCGTTGTCAGGGATAGGCCTTGGCGGCAGTGGGGCCAAAGAAGAGCAGGCGAAGCCTTCAGACCCGGCCAAAGCAGCAGGGATGACACGGGAGGAGTACGAGGAGTATCAAAAGCAGGTGGTGGAGGAGAAGTAAGTGAAAACCTCATCACACGCCGTTTAGTTCCTGATGCCACTGGCTCGGGAAGACTTTGTGTGGAGTCTGACCTCGGTGAAACACCAGCCAGTTCCACACTGTTGCTGTTGTAGTCTTTAAAGATTTTATTCAATTTATGTTTTCTTCCACATTAGAGAAAATGTAGCTTGTTAAAAATAAACTGACATTTATTTTGCTGTTTGTATTTTACCGTGAAGGTCACAGCAGATTTAACAGCAATATTACTTAAAATAATGTAGGATTTGAAAGCACAAATCACTCATAACATCTATAAAGGTAACAGGCATATTTCATGTTGAAAAGGAGAATTTTCATTTTAAAAGATTAAATGTGATTAATGTGTTCTTTAATTATTGGGTGATATGTAACATGGAGAGTACAATGCAAGGCTCAAATGGTCAGATCTTTGACAGATCTAGTAAACACAGATTACATAACAAGATTTGTTCCCCCACCCCCTTTGGCAGTTTAAGCAACAAATTAGTCCATTTCAAAATTCCGATATGCTTTTGAATAGAATGCATTTGCAGGCTTCATACTGATATTATTGAAATAACATGTAACAACAATTAAAATGACAAGCACTGTTTACAACCCCACATAGTGAGGCAGTGTTCAATGCACTGATTCCTCCCATTGCAAACCATCAAACACGCGTGTTACAGCATAATATAACATATCAACATGATTTCCATATTTCAGAATGGAAAGAGATGCAGATTTCCTGCACAAGAAGGCAGAGAGGGCAACTCTGAGGGTGTGCCTCAGGGATAAATACAGGCTGCCAAAGGTATATAAGGTACATTTTAAATAACAATGTGTACTGAATATGGTATTCTTAACTGGTTGTGCATGCACACAGAGAGAGAGTTCTCAAAAGAATTGTATTTGCTCACTTTATTTGAGTTTCAGTTTATTTACATTCACCTCATTGATGAATGAGCAAATACAGCCATTAATTATAAAGCTGTTGTGGTCCCATGAGCAGGCTCAAAAACACATTGGTTACACTTGGCTTGTTGAGCTGTTAAGAGCTGTTCCAACAGCATTTGAGCTCAGAATACGGTTGGTGGAAGTCAGGCCAACCAATTAGGGGGAAAGATGTTGAATAACAGAGCTGAAGACTGTACACATCCCATGATGCACCTGTACCCAACTGCTCCGTACAGGTGTCTCATTAGAGCACCAACATCAGGGTGGTCTGACCACAGCTACCTCAGTGGTCAAGCATTGGCACAATGTTGAAGGATACATTAGAAGGAAAAGGTGAATTTAGTTGAAAAATATTTGTTTGGATTTTATCTGTCTTGGAATAGGATTCAATCAATATACATGTGTTTTTTTTTTACCCAGTGTGAACAGCACCCATGGTCATTGTTTAGACAATTACCATACAGCACATGCAGAATACAATATGTATTGTTGGTCAAAGGTCTTCATTTAAAACAGCACACACCTTGATAACAATGTGGATGCATCTAATTACTTTCCTTAATTGGTGTTTCTACTGAGCATTCTACTGTAGACAGAAAGGCTCGTTTGTCCAAAGCTACTGTGTTCTTTATTCTGAAAATGTTCACCATGACAACCGAGAGTGCCTTAAGAACAATAGACCTATAAGAATGAAGATGCTCAGACAACTGCTTTCTTTTGACAACAGTCAGGGCCAGAAACGCATTCATCGAGAGTGATTAATGTGCTTAACAAAAGACGTCCAAGAAAAACTACTTGAAGAGAGACAGAGTTGATGCTGCCATGACAGTCTAATGGAATTAGAGTCCCAAGCAATGCTAAAGCAGATATCTTTAGATCATTAGCGTGAACATTAGCACATGCAGGGCAAAGACTAAATCAGGTTTTAGATAATCCCATATTATCGTAGTAAGGGGAATATTCCAGATTTACAGTATACGTACAAAATATCCTACAATGCAGTTTCTTTAAACCTAATAAATGAGGTAAAGTATAACAAATATTTGGCTAGAATGCTTGCAAGCTTACTATGCATGCAGCTGTTTACATGTGATCTTATTTACCACAATCAATCATAGCTAAATAATTATGAAGATATCTAAAATAATTAGTTTTCCCCCCATCAAATATTTCTTGTACTGTAGGCTAGCGGCAGTTATAAGATGTTGTCATATCTATAAAATATGCACTAAATAACTATAAATCTATCATTTGAATTTAGGAAATCACAGGTGATGAAAAAAAAAACACTAATAGCAATAGTCTTGTAGGCATAAAAATAATTTGTAACTTGGACCTAAATTGTTTTAAATGTAAGTATTTATCATATTACTTACAATACATTTGAAAAAAGTATTTGCCTGACTGAATAACGGAGTAGGCTTAGGTACTGTATATTAAAGATGCCTCTTAATTAATTTGTAATTTATCTTTCAGAATGATACAGTATGGCCTAATATATATATATATATATATATATTTTTTTTTTT
>JAODUH010042816.1:0-20317 GCA_027564835.1 Typhlichthys subterraneus | reverse complement strand
CACCTTTGCCCATTTTTTTTTTTTTTTTTTTTTTTTTTTTTCTGGAAGTTTTTTTTTTTTTTTTTTTTTAGGTCAAACTGGTCTTTGAAACGATACTGTCTAAAACTGTGACCCAAGGCTCTCCTGTTTTGTAATACATATCTTAGATTTAATTATGATTTGTTATTTTATATGTATTAATTATCACATTTCTTTTTACTGTTAATTTTATAACTCATCCACTGGCTAAAGTGTGTATTTACTCAAAAGGGCTGCTGTTGTTGGTGTTGTAATCTAAGACTGCTTGTCTAATTACCCATACACAAAAGTATTTTATAATGTTGCTTGATCAGCGGTTTGTGAACGATCTGTGTAGTCATTTATTAGACCATTGTTTGTGAAGACTTCTATCTCTACCTTTTGGTGTGGAAAAAAGAGAGAAATTACCCCTTTTGCATTTGTTCGCTTGAAGGGCTATTTCTTGTGTGACAAAACATTTTGGTCTAAATGTCCATTAAGTCAATAACAATATTCCTCTACAAAACTGCAGATCTGGTCACGGTATTATATGAATAACAGCTAACATAAGATGCCTGTCAAAGATTATTTCTTATAATCCCATATCAGGGATTGTCAGGTTCCGCACATCTCTCACATATTTTTCTTAGTAAATGCTTTTATTCTTTTTAAATGCTTTTATTTTAATACATGCAAACAAACAAAAGATGGGAATACCCACCCACTCACCCACCCAACAAGCTGGGAAGAAAATAGCCTTTGGCAGTGGGGTGGGGTTCCTGCCCTATCTGTTAAGTGCCAATTGGTGGACAAAACACGTGTTCTTGTGTCAAAGCCTTATCCCAAATAAATTACTTGGCTGAGGTAAATAACTTCACCTTGGATATTACAAACCTCAGATTAAGTGATTCAGTCATTTCAGAGTTAGTTTTACTCGTGGATGTGTTAGTACAGATTAGTTAGTATAGTTTGTTAAAGTGTCAGGACCAAAATGTACTCGCTTATGGTCTTAAAATTAAAGTTGTATGAATTTTGTTAATACATCTTGGGATATTCTGTGTTTTATTTGCCATATTAAACAGTGCATTTTAAGTTGAAATGCAGATTTATGAAACAATTACATTTCTTGAAAGTTTAGGAATTCGATGCACTACTGAAAAGCCCGTTGAGACTGTGATCAAGGGCTATATATAAATAAACTTGTCTATTATAAAAGGTGTACAGAAGTCATTCTGTTAAACTGTAGTCATCTGCAACGGTTGCAAATTCAGTTAATTACATGCAAGACTCTTAGAAGAAACCTTGGGAAATTGTGTTTGTTTTATTTGTCATTTAGGTCACGTGTGGCCATGTACACTAGCACAAGATAGTTTCTAATGAACACAAAACAATTCCATAACCGTGATGAAAAACAGTACATGGAATTTTGGAGGTACACCAATTCTAATGCTCAAACATACATATTAAAGTATCTCAACACAGCACACAATATGCATTGAATATACATTTAGTGTTGGCTACATAGTAACTAAATCATAATAATGTCCAGGTTATCATTATTCAGCATGTATATCAGTATTCACTATTCAGCATGCATATCCACAATAGTCAAATATTGGTGTTAAGTATTACTATTTAGTATTTACACAGCAAATTGAGGTTGCATGCAGACAGCATGTACACAGAATAGGACACAACCACAGTATGGTATTGCATTCATTAAATCAACAATTACAAAAATTAGAAACAAACCTGATGGTGTTTGCTTATGCCCAAACATGGCACTTTTATTACAGATCGTCACAACAGTAAACCGCCATTGTGTACTTCCATACTGTCGAGATGAAAAGAGGAATTTAAACTGCAGCTAGATCCATGAGGAATAGACACACTTCAATCACGGGATGATGCTATTATTTGTGGGTCTTTTTCTATGGTTTCCATAATCTTAGGAAGCCGTCCTCACTGTACGTTGCAATCAGGTTCTCATAAGGGTGATGCACAATACCAATGACGTCTTTCTCGTGGACCTAGGAGTGAAGGAGAACATATAAAATCATTGCAGTAGCCCAGAAAACCTGCACATGTTTACATATACATATATATATATATATACATATATATATATATATATTTATTTATTATTATTTTTTTTTAATTATACATTTTCTTTTACTGTTATTTTACTAGCCAAAATCAGTTAAGAACAAATACTGTATGTATTTACAACGAAGGCCTAACGGTACTAGCAAAATGACTCGTGAGGAAGGGGACAGGAAATAAAGAATAATATGATATTGAAAACTTGACTCAAGTTAGTGACGGTGGGAAGTGGACTTACGGTTAGTGTTTTTTCCATGGTTCCTGTTGCCATTTTAAAGCAGTACAGCTTGAAGTCCTCTCCCACACAGTACTCTCCACGCGGTGAGATAGTGCTACACACAAAATCTGCTCCTTTCTTCTTTCCTGAGCTCAATGTTTTAATAGTCTACAAGGAAAAGAAAAGCTAATTATTTGTCACTAGCACTGGGCAAACGCCCAGCCCGCCTTACAGAATATTTTGGGAAATAATGTAAAGCTGCATATTTATTTGTAGAATGAAACGTCCCACCTGGCCTTGCTTGTTAATTATGACCACTGTGTCTGAATGGTTACACACCAGGAACTGCTCTGGGTGTTGTGGCAGGGGCACAATGGTGTTGACGGGGACGTCAGGGTGGCCTGGCAGAGATTTGAGTGTGTGGATGCATTCTGATGTTGTCGCGTTCCAGATCTAAATAGAATAACATGGCACTTTTGAACATGCTTTGTACACAGTTCAGATATTTGCATTGTATTATCATGTTGTTTTGTGCTGCTATGACCTTCCTGATTCTCAAATGAAGTCTGAATTGAATGGACTGCTATTAAAAATAACATAGAGGGTATTTTCAAAGCAATTTCTCACACAGTAATAATTTAGGAGAGACTAAGTTGCAGATTGTCCTTGCTCCATTTACCTTAACAGTTCCATCTGAGGAAGCACTGATAATGTGACTGCCATCCTCCGTGAAAGATGCATCATTCACAAAAGACAAATGTCCACTTAATTCCAAGAGTGTCTTCCCTGACCTTAACTTGTGAACTCTGCAAATGACAAGATTTGACACAGAAGTTGCACTGTGTTATTATCATGGACTGTATTATTGTTATTATTATTATTAAAGCAGAAAATAGCCATTTCCATTAGCCAGTGATGGGACACTAGGCCACTTGCTGCAGCCGAGTGCTATTTTTAGACGTCGTCTGAATTACTACAGATAAGCTGAAGCGTGGCAAAACAGCGTATCCTCATTCTCTCACTCCTGCTCAGCTGCAATGATTTGGCATAAAAAACGCATTTCCAGTGTCGCTTCTCGGCTTGGCAGCTTTGTTCCCGAGCACATTCCGTCTTCAGACGCACCCACGTAACCCGTGCGCTTCCAGCTCAGTGGAGGGGCACAGCCTACACCACAGGATTCAGAAATAGCTAGCAGTCTTGTGTGTGCCCTTGTGCGAGTCAAGGAGACCTAATTGCCTCCGCGTTTGTTTACATGCAGCTGCAGCATGCAGTGAGACCGATGCTTCCGCTTCGGAGAGAAGTCTTTAAAAATAACAAACGCTGATTTGCATTCATGATTTGCATTGCACATATACCCACATAATATGATGGTATTTTTCTATTACAGAACTATGTCATGTGCTGTAGGTGCTTCACTAGTATTGTCTATACCGGCGGTGGAGTGGTATAGTAAAATGGAACAGAACCATAACTAATTTCTATGAGCTACATCTGCGTTTGCTCAACTATGGCACATTTAAGGGTCCATGCTGTGTTCAGATAGTGTGTCTAGCAAACACAAGAAGTGATGTTTTTCGGTGAGTAAATTAATATCCGTTCATCTTTTGTATTTTCTGTAGCTTCACAAAGCCTTACCTAACTTACAGGCTAACCCACATTCTGTGTCAGCCTGTGTTCCTATTGATTTGCCATCAATACTGTTGCTGTGACTCACCTGATGGTCTGGTCAATAGAAGCGCTGAGAATCAGCTCTCCATCCTTGGAGAAGCTCAGACTGGTCACCCCTTTGCTATGGGCACGCTCAAACCGGCGCAAGCACAACCCACTTTGGATCTTCCAAACCTAGCCATGGACATATACAGTACATTATATATTTTATCCAGCACCTACATTGTATCATGTCATTAATTATTTGAGTATTTTGAACAATTGTGCAAAACGTGGGATGAACAATTTAATGTGTTTGTTTGACACAAACTGATCTGCCAGCTTTACAGCTTTGGTATTATGTCAGTGTTCAATGTCACATACTACATCCCACAGCACAACAAATAATACAAACAAAATTAGAAAAAACATTTGTATACAGTATGCTATCTCACTAACAGCGAATTCAGTTCAAACTGAAGAATTAAAGGCACCACCTTAATCTTGCCATTCTGTGCACCAGTGGCGAGTAGATCTGTATCCTGACTGAAGCACATGCACAAGACTGCATCGTCCATCATCATGAAGCTGTCTTGGGCCTGGTATTTTAAATCCTGCAGCATGCATATAGACACACCACACGCACGCACACACACACACACACACGCACACGCACACAGACATTTGTATAAGAAGGATCACTACATGAATATTGTATTAATAAATAATAATAATGAGTTATACAGATTAATCGTAATTTTAAACTGAAGCTTTAATCTGTATCTTTAATAAGGTTATCTCTGTCAGATATACCGGTACAATGCATTCTGTATTAACCAGGAAATGTTCACAACATGTGTATTTACCTTACTGATTTTGCCAGTGGTAAAGTTCCAGACCTCAATGAAGCCATCCACTGATCCAGTGATAAGATACTTGCCATCAGGTGAGAAACGGGCACATTCCACATGTGACCGGTGGCCAAACTAAGAGTGAATAAATGTGCAGAAAGGCTAACGGTTAACACTTGGCCATTATTATCAACCTGCTGAATAACAGAGTGAGGGAATGAATCAGCAAGTTCTGCATTGTGCTGCAGTGACGGCTGGATATGACAACCCCGTTCATACGCACACTGTGAAAGCAGTGTCAGCGGCGATTATAGTAATTATGTGCGTCAATGTCAGTGCTTGGCGTACTGTGTGTCAAACACTGGGGCGGGACTGAGACAAAGGCAGCGTGTTGCACGGCGCGGACCAATGCCAGTGCGTGCTGTCTAACCTTGATGTGGCGGTAGAGTTGGGTTGGACAGCACTCTTCTTCCACAGTCCTCTCTGTGTCCTTACACCCATTCATATCAATGTCTGCAGATAGATGGGCCTGTTGCTGTATCCTCAGTGACTAAAGAACAGGGGGAAAGGTCATGCAAATGAGATAGGTAGGTTAGATACAGCACATGTTTGATGTTCAAAGACATAAACGACCTTTGTAACTTGGGTGCACATTTCTTAGTTGAAGCGACTACGTTTGATTGAGTTTACGTGCTAACGCACCTTTAAAAGCCCACATTCCAACTCCAGAACAGTGTGAATGAGTACTTGAGGCCTATATGTCTACACGGTTCCACACTGACACGGGCGGCCAAATTAAATTGTAGCAGGCGAGATCGGGATGGTCTCGCGAGGCGACGCGGTCCAGGCCTACTCACTCTGACTTGCTCCAGGAGCCCTATGAGGCGAGAGGGGGGCACCACACTGACCTCCCTCACCAGCGCCTGGGCTATAGCCCTGCGTTGCTTCTCCCTGCTGCTGCCCTCTGGGTAGGCCTGCGGTGAGAAAGAGCAGTGTGTGTGTGTGTGCACTAGATATCAAGCTAGCACGCTGTTGACATCGTTGGTCTTTCTCGTTGCTCTCTCTTGCATCATTCGTTGGAAATTCCTCGTGTCACGCTCCCCGGAATACCGGGTGCAAGAAAAGTGATTTCATAATTTGGTGACAAAGCTGCAAGTCGTCCGTGGGTTGCTAAAGTCAAACTTCTTGTTTGCGCTGACGTGTTTAGTGGAGTCGGAGGAGTCAGCAGTGCTGGAGAAGGATTGTTGATACTTCTCCAGTATCACCTCTCCCTTAAATGTCATAAGCTGCTCCCTCAGAAGCTTTGTGTTTTCCTATTTACAGAACACCATCGAATTTTAATCGTGATTTCAATTTTGGCTCCTAACAATTACAAAAACAATGTAATCAAGGAATAACTATTATTGTGCACATTACGTTTTGCAAGTAAACTCTTATTTTGTCTTGTGTTCTGAATGGCAGGCGCATGCTCACTTTCGCCCATTACAGGGTGGACGTGAAATATAAACGTGAAAAGTATTAAGGGACATTTCACATTTGTTTCACTGCTTAGGTGCAGTAAATGCAACATACAGTATTTTCAAAGTCAATGAGTAATTGTATTAAATAATTGGAATTTCAATATCGACCAAAATAATCATTATTATTACTTTTTCCCATAATCGAGCAGCCCTAGTAGAAACATCGGATTATTCTTCCAGCGCACACGCAGAACCGACCCTTCACACCGCGTGACGGGTCGCGTGTGACGGGTGACGGGATATTCGCAGAATTTGACAAGAAATGTGCATTAGCTCACAATCACTGAGTCCCCTTAAATAAACCCCTTCCCACACCATTAGCCCACCAATGCCGTTAGCATGTTTGTTCAACAGATAACTCACCTGATGAGGGTCGAAGTAGGGGCACACTGACAGCTTCTCTAAGTGGGCGTGCCTCTGTGGCTGGGTCTGCTTCAGCATGATCATGGGCTCAGTCTGTCTGAGCAGGGAGCACGCCGCCCCCACCTCCCTCATCTCAATGAGCTCCAGCACCACCTGGACCAGGGCAATAATGGGGCCACTGTGACCATTCTGTTCACAATGGCTTGCGGAAGGTACGCGAGTATGCGATTAAAAAGTGGATCTATTACTACTTTCTGCCACTAGATGTCACATAAGAGCACCTTATCTCATACAAAGCAAATGCTCTGTCACACACACACACACACACACACATATATAACACAAAAAAGAAAATGCACACCTAGAGTATGAAGGTTCTGGCTGGTAACACACACACACACACAGGTGCACACGAGCAGGCACATGCACCTGTCCCATATGTAAACAAAGATTAAAGGAGCTGGGATGATAACACGTACAAAGAGGATGTCATTCTCTGCTCAAGACATAATTACTCCACTATACAGTAGCTTTACAGAAAATAGTTGTTTCCATCATATAGGGTACCTTTAACTCTTGAGGCAATCACACATTGAGCACTATAGTCAAAGAAAGACCATCCCACCTGTTCATAAAGGTCCATAAGTGTGTTGTCGGGAAGTCTGAGGGACTCGATAGCCAGCAGGACCGAGTCCCATTGGCCTCTGTTGATGTCTGCGATGAAGCTGTCGATACTTTCCACCGTGTTGAGCGAGACAGTGGTTTCTTCCTGTAACGTGGTGAGTGTTCGGTAGAGGTTGTTTTCTTTGAGATACTGCATTATCAGACGGATCACGCTATAAACAGGGTATAGCATAATCATTACAATCAAAATACAGGAAAACTATTAGCGTTCCTAGGATTGTATAGAATGAATTCAAATGGGCTATACAGCATCTTTAGTCAGTGGCGGCTGACAAAAGAGGGCCCATTGAGTGCAGACCTGATTACTTTAAGCAGACAGGGACACAGACATAGAGCAGTTATGACAACAATAAATGTGGCTACTCGAGACACACTCATATTTTATCTGTGCCCAAATTATACAATAAAGAAATCTTCAATTTTTGAGGAGAACTTAATTAGTATTAGGCAATATTTTGTTAGTCGCCATTTCTGTTTCACATTCACAATATTGGTGTAATTAAGTGATATGCTTATAATAATTTATTTTTTTGGTATACTTATAACGCTAGAAAACTGTTTTAGAAGGGCAAGCTAGCTAGCTAGTTCCACACAAACTCATGTAGCCAGAGGATTCATTTGTTTCCAATGCAACGAGGGTCAAAAATAATTGGTGGGTGGTGTCAAATGTGGACAGGGTCAAACGTTTAACCCTGCCCCATATTGAGCCCTTCCCTGAATTGCACACTGCAGTCAGGGGCTTCTCTTCTAAACAGAATTAGCAAATTATATAGTATATTACTGTAACAGGTTACAATCAGTACATTCTTTGCCTGCTGCTTTTGTGGTCAAGCGCTGGCTAGGGGTACTTGAATTATCTGCCTGCTGATGACAAAGTGAGGAGCCTTTTAAAATGCTTTGACGACTCTTGATCGAAGTTGGAGGACACTGTCTCTAGCACTCCATTGGTCCTGGCCTCTTTTGAAAAGGAAAGAACTACTGTATTGTAGGAATTACTACAGAAGCTGTATCAACATATTTGTTCAGAAGGATAGGCGAATGGATTTTCATCTTATAAAGTAGGTTTACAAATCTTTTTTTTACATTTACTGTATGTTTGGGCTGTGCTTTGTCTGTGTTTTGAAAAGTACTGTCCACTAAAACTATACAGTTTATTACTGCAGACGTATTGTCAGTGTCTATTGTTAGTGCACTGCGTAGACACCGTATAGTTCTCTCAGGATGGCCCGGTCCCCATAAGACAACGTTGTGGCCAGGGCGTCCCTATTTCAATTTTAAATGTATTTCCTTTCATGGTCATGTTGTGTCTATGAACTGTAAAGAGCACAGAGCATGTGGCAGAGCCCTGCACAGGTCAGGTCTAGGGTAGCGTAAAAATATAATTGTCCATGTTAAACTATAGCCTATAAAGACCATAGAATATTCCCTCCCAGGATCCCATGCAGAACAAGCACAAATTGGTGCATAGAAATTCAACAAAATTCAAGAAAATAAAGTGTCCTGGGGGAGGAATCCCAGACCCGCCGTGTACTGTATAGGCCTACCAATTAATTACATTAAGCGCCCCCCCTTCCCAGGAGTTTCAGGGTCCAGGTTAATTATCTCTCACTTGCTCTCTCGTTTGTAGTGGAGAGTATGCTACTAGGCCTACTATACTCACATTAGTAGTACCATTACTAAGCAAGACAGAGTAGCCTATGTTGTTGTCCTGCTATGTTTGCAGTCTGTACTAACCTGGGTGCCTCAGCCTGTATTTTATACATACATACACATATACATTTATATTTAAAAAATAAACTTACACTGACCATCACCGCACGTCACTGCCTTCACACCCTCCCCATCTGAATAGGCTACTCAATATATAGTGTGAGCAACATCGGCTGTGAAAAAAAATCACCTGAAGCTAGCAAGTGTCAAGTTAATCCAGTTTATGTTTCCATCTGCTCTTATTCAACTCAGATTCCCAAGACCACTGACTGGCTGTTCAGATAAAACAGTGTTTATGTAATATTTGTTTCCTCTAATAGGCTGCATGAAAGCATAATGTCCCCCCTTTTCTTTAAATTGATAATAACACTGGATATTTTAATGATATATTGACCACCGAACTGGAAATGTCCCCAGTTTTCATAATAAAATCATCTTAAACATAATTTCCCCGGGAATATAATTCACCAGCCGCCACTGCCTTTAGTCATTGTTTTTCCACAGACCCGTATGTGGCACTATGGTAGGACCTACATACAGTAATCGCTACATCAAGTAGCCTAGGTAGTATTATATTGGATGACACTATGTACTTCAACAACAAACAAACAACAAACAATAATAATACGTGCCATCCACACCAAATTAGGTTTAGTATTTATAAAGGCTACTTCCCAGTCCACCAACTATGCAAACTGTTGGTCAAAAATAATAGATAGAAGGGCCAACTTACAATAAAGGTTAAATAACAGCTCACAATGTCGACCTTGTTGACTATTATATAGGCCTAAACAAAAAGGTCGGGCAGATGGACTAGGCAGAGGCATGCAGATCGCACACGCTGGCTGTTGTTAACTGACATTAACAGTCATATTCAGACTATTACCAATAACTTTAACGACTAAAACGTATGTGCTAAACACTTACTCAGCAGATTCCACCTCCAGAGACATGGTTCTCACTGTCTTGCAGATATAGCGCTGTCTTGGGTGTCTGGCTGCGGCGGAGGCGCGGCGCTAGATAGAACCACGTGAAAGCCGCTTACTGAGGACCACCCACTACACGTGTGTTTGTTTTTCGCATTTTGCAGTGGGCTTGCCTGCCGCTTACGGTGCGTGCTGCACGCTTACCGTCTGGCGACGATGCCCACCTCACGCCTGCTATGGAGTATAGCGACCTTTCTAAGCACACAGCAGGGGTTTAAAAAGAACAACAGCCTGCAGTACGTACGCGGTATGTCAATGCACAGACCAATGTAAGATGCTGCGTCGTAGCCTGACGCGCACCTCTCCAGAAACCCATCAATACCCAGTCGGCTGCTAGCTACCGTCCCTTTGGATGGGAATCATGGTGATGTAGTCCCTAAGCTACTGTAGAGTGTAGAAGAGTTATAAATAAGTCATGGGCTATTTGTTTTTTTCAGATTCTACCTAGGCATTCCACATAACACGTGTTCAGAATGTAGATTTCCTGACTGCCAGTCAGCTCTGGTCTTTGCACACAAATATGCCGCGTTCATATGTCTTCACGCTAACCGCAAGCATAGCCTGAACAGAATCTACGCGTAGATGCTTGTGTCGTGTGTTCCCAAAACGGTTCTTGTATGTTATCATTAAGGGCCAAACTGAATTATTTTATCTTGAATATAGTGGATTTGATTGGTTTAGCGTCACGTCAAATGAATCGAAGTTACTATAGGTCTACATTTGGCCTATTTATACCTTTGTGGTAAATTGAACCAATGACTCAACTCTCGTTTTAGGCTACCCCACAAGCTATTTTGACAAACTATTTCACCGTGGTGCAGATAAACAATTATTCTAAGTTTATGACCTTGTTTTGCTGCTGCACTGACTTAAATGAACAATTAATAATGTCTGAAACATATTTTAATTAAGGCGCAAGACATGATTAATTCACTTGACATTCATATTACCGAATTAATTTTATTTGGTCTGGTTTGCATACCACTCTCTCCTCTCCCCATGTGTTTGAGTCGATGGGTTGACCAACATAAACTGCACTTCCTTAACATATGGTCGTATAACCTTTGTTTATGTTTACAAACTAAAGCGTGGCTCATCTTACCTATTGGTAGGCTATGTATTGAGTGTTATCCTTAGGCCCATAGCACCCCCTGCTGGCAAAGGGTGTATCGACTCGTTTCTGTTACAGTGGTTTGCAAGTTATGGAAGCCAATTCCTAGCATCGCGAGACCATCTTGATATCGCGAGCTTCAGTTTAATTTCGCCGTGAGAATGTCTAGAAAGCCAATGAATCATTTTGAATGTGTCCGAGTATAAACTGAACTTTACAGTCAGCGTCGTGTTTATAGTACGAGCGTGGTTTAAGTTTGCCGACAGCGAAAATGACCAAATGGTCAACTATTTAATCCATCTAATCAAGTATTTTTTGAATGTTCCTGTATCTGCCATTCACAAACAATTTCAATTTGCGGCTGCCCAGATGGACATGTGACAATAATTCCTCTGGCATGTCAGGTTAGCCCATTCCTGCCAATGCAGTAAAAAAAAGAGAACCTTTCTCAAAATAATGACGTATCCACAAATAATGTGTGCGTGCGTGTGTGTGTGTGTGCGTGTGCGTGTGTGTGAATGGATAAATGCGACTGCGAGTGGCCTGTGGTTTATTAGAAGGCATTCCTTTAAAACCACTAAAACAGCGTGCGATTACGTGCGAATACAGTCACGGGGAAAACCAGCTTCGAGGGTTAGAAAAACATTTAAAAAAATACCATTTAAAACATTAAAATAGACATGCGTTCATAACGAATCGTGTGGGCGCCGATGTTAAAGCAATGTTCCATATTCGTTTTAAAAGGTGTTTTCTCAATGTGTAAATTGGAAATGGGTTCCCACCAGAATATCTGTACTGTGGGAGCTGGTCACACACTGCAGCCTGTCAGTGTGAGGCAGCCTTAGTGAGGCTTACTTCTTTCATTTAATATATACATACAAGGACAAGCCTCTGAGAGCAGTTAAACACAAGAATAACATTTTTATTGTAGAGGGTCTTTATGTTTCAACGCTTTATGTTGCAAAATAGTGTTAAAATAGAATGGTTTTATCTGTATGCCATTTTATTTATGTTAAGGTGTAGCCTACTCAATCAGTCTCATTATAAATGTAACTATGTTTATTTGCTATAGGCTATTAATCAAGATTATTGTCGTTACATGACATATGGAGACACTAAGCTACGCTGCACGGGTGCCATCTGTCCACCAGATGGAGACACAACCGTATCATCCTCCTTATTTTACTGCATGACATTTTGCTTTTGTTCAGTCCCTTCATGCATTCATTATTAGACATGTTTTCGTATTAGGGCGAATCGTTAATTGGGGGAACTAATTTGAACCCAACACCCAAGTAATATATTATATGTCATTTTTATTTGTTATAAGAACACACATTGTGATTTTGTAATGAATTTGTCACTTCCATATCTCCAGGTTATTCAGTCATGTTAGAAATAACTATATTTATATTACAAAATAAATAGATATATTTTGAAAACTATTATTAATTTCACCACCAAAAAAAAAATGCACCAAAATAATGATGATTTCCAGTTTTTTAAATGTTTTAAACATCAATGTTTTGCTATTTTGGCCCTGTCCCCAACCCATATTTCCAAAACGTCTCTACTCCAATAAAGCGAAAAAGTAATACATTCATTGCAAAATCACAGTTCTTATAACAACTAAAAATGACATAATCTATTACTTTGGTTCATATCTATACAAATGTATTATTTTTATGAACAATATATCAGTGTCCCCAACATTGTCCACAACAGCCAATACTGTATATAGTGTAAGAGTAACTTGAACACTGACATGAAAGGGGAGCACATGTCAGCCATGTGAGAAGACTGAATAAATGAATCATGCATTCCTTCTGATCATAAAGTACCTATTCAGCGTCATTACCATGCATGTCATTATGGCAATATTTCATGAACAAATATAACAATTTCACATGATGTATGTATATGTGTTTAAAGTGCATCTTTTACTAGATGTTGAGAAGTGTTAGCAAATCCATGACCAAGCATACATTTATCCCAAAAAACGTGACAATTGTCATTACCGAAAACACATTGCCAACACAACTTGTTGTGATGGCAACGACATCCTAGTGATGGTAATGACAGGTTTTAAGTTTCACCATCAGTTACAAATGAAAGTTATAGAAGCATAATATTGTGATTTTTTAATGTAAAGGATAAGACAGGTCCAAACACCCAGACGTCTTCAGTAGTCTTTAAAACCAAATGATATGCTTGTTATCTTATTTTATGTTAAAGACTGTGTTTTTATAATGTGATGGGAATTACATTTAGCTATGCCACTTCTATATAAATGTAGTTTATATTAGGTCTTTATTTCAAAACATGTAACCATTATCTTTACATAATAAAAAAAGTAATTCATATATATTTGAATTTTCAAAAGGTCTGATGGTCAAAAGTGCCTCCAATGGAAGAATCACCCATTTACAACAACACAAATCTGCAAGACTTGGAGCAGAGGGTGTGGCGGTATTCCCGACATCTAGGAGTCAGTTGTCGCATTTCTCAATTAGCCTTTTTTTCTGCAACCCTTAATCTTTGGTTCCCTCAATAATCGAAGCTAGTGCCTTTGCATTCACGTGTGTGTATATTATACTACATTTTAAAGATACAACTATAGTAAGTTAATACGCTTTTGTCCAATTCAGATAACATCTTCTCACATATTGCATATCTATACCTGCCCGTTCTCAGTGCATGCTTAAATAAAATGTGTTACTACACAGCGCTGGATCTGTAAATGGGAACACAAACAAAGTGGTGCAGACCGCACCACACAACACTATCCCAGCCTTGGAAAGGTGTTTTCCAATGTGAGGGAGCCAGAATGACATTTAATTTATTAAAACCTGTGTTAATCTGAGATTGATACAGTAGGCTAAGTGTTTTATCTGATTATGTTTTTTTGAGCAGCACTTGCATTGCCACATACCAGAAGCCATTATGTAAAGTGTGTAAAAACCCCCATCATGGTAAAGCGTAAAGTAAAAGTAAAAGGTCTTGAGAGTCATCACATCTTATTGTGACATAATATTAACGTGGTTATTGGTAAACCACCGCAATCCCATATGGACGTGTGCATACATGTGCCGAGCATGCGCTCGGCACGTGTCTGTCTGTGTGTGTAATTCTTTTTGAATTCTAGATTTCATGGTTTGAAGACAAAACACTATATCTGCCCTATGCTTGCATGCACTATATGGAAATACCCTGCTCATAAACAAGAAGTTTGAAAAGATCTCATGATATAGGCCCACCACACACACTATCGCTTTAATATAACAATTTCATATAACAAATGTTCTTCTCTTATCCTCAAAGGTTCAAAAGTAATTGAAAGCACTTTTTGATGTAAATACATGTTGCAAAATGTAGACAAATATATTTGAAAAAAAACAAACAAATATAATAAATTCAAATATAGATCAAAAACATCGACTCCTGAATGTACATTTATTTTTGAATTTAATAATTATGGTGTGTGCAATACATAGTGTCACAGAATCGTATCAGTGATTGATAAAAATTGTGTTTCTGCTCTAAATTAAAAATGTTTTTACAGAAACACATCTTTTAATCGGTTATAATCCCTGGAAAGTTAAGATGGAGCTCGTTTTCGTTGCTTTTGTTTTCTTCTTACTGGAAATAAATGCATACATTATTTATTATAACTTTACAAAAAAAAGGAAAAGAAAACAAAAGGATGTTGTAGGTAGAAAAGAAAATCATACAGACACCTGTAGAAAACAATAGCTTAGCAGTTGTAAACTAATAAATCAGAAGAAAACAGTAGACTCACAGCGTTTATCAAGGACTCTTTTAACCCAGGGGGCGCTGGCATCAAGACAGACTTTTAATCCAGACCCTTTAAGAGTGGCACTGCAGGACCAGAACCACAATAAGACATGTTTAGAGTCAAGTCGCTTTGTCCCATTTCCTTCCAATTCAAACACTCTCTCGAGTTTCAGAGTATCCTGAATGAGGGAGTGACCCTACTGAACAGCTACAAAGGGCAGCATATCCCTATTATACAGGATGCCACAGCATCAAACCTTTATTAGCACCGTGGGTAGCTCTGGAGTAACTGCAATGCAAAGCAACGTGCTACGACTAGTGACCATTAACAGGTACAGTATATTGATGGAAACATCTTCATCAGCTCAGTATGTAGTTAAATGCCACCAGTAACCAATCAGAAATCTGCATAAAATGGTCGTCAACAAGTATCCATAGAATTGCATAGATGAACATAGCTGCGCAGTGCATTCGGGGAAATATCCTGTCCCCTCGTTTTTGAGTGGGAATGTACATTCATTTACTATGTAGGCTGGTGGTGGTGGATTGGTTGGGGGTAAATGGGACAGGCCAAAATACTCACATGATCTCAGTATGGTCGCAGTGGGAGTTCACAGCGATCACCTCCATCCTGGCTATGAGACGGACTATGTGCTTTTTCTCCGTGCTGATGCAGCGACAGCGTGCGAGCATGCCTGTCCCCCCTAGGTTCATCCCTGAGGCAGAAAGAAAGGTCACAAACACCACCAAACAAGAGGACGAGCGAGACCGCTGGTGTTTTAACAACTGGAGAACACCACAGTAGGGAAATAGTGTCGAGAGGGATGGCTGTGCTGGTTTCCCAAAGTGTCTGCAGTAGGGTAACAGATGTGCTTTAACTGGATGCTTCCCTGAACTTTGCCGGTCAAGTTCACTACAGGGATCATAAATGGTTTTACTGACATACATCCGCAGCTGTAAATTAACTCACACTGAACTAAAATTCAAGGGAAAGAGTTAATTCATCAAATACCCTCACCGGGCACTGTATTAAGCCTTTTCAACTTCTCCAAAATATCTAATCAGCTAATCAAGTGGCAGCAACTCAATGCATTTAGATATTGTTAGAAAGTTACTTTGAACATGGAATGGTTTGAGTATTTTATAAAGTGCTGATCTGCATATAGTGTTTACGGAGAATAGTTAAAATAAATATCAAATATCCAGTGAGTGCCAGTTCTGTGGGCCAAAAAGCTTTGTTGATAGCAGAGGTCAGAGGAGAATGGCCAGAATGGTTTGAGACTACTTGTTACAACCAAGGTATTTAAAACGTGGTTCACCCTGACATTACATCAGCTAAGATAAGGAAGGTGAGGCTACAATTTGCATAGGCCCACCTAAGACCAAAATGTATTAGTAATGTTTCCTGCACCTTGTTGAATCCAGGCCATGAAAAACTAAGGCAGTTCTGAAAGCAAAAGGGGGTCCAGCCCAGAGGCATCAAAGTGTAATAAATGGTTCATTTTCGCTGTATGGTACCAACTCATCTCTACTGACTGAGAGCTTTCCCACTCAAATCTACTCTCCTTGTCTTTTTTGCTTTTCCATTTGTTTAGTGTAAAAGTTAGGCTAACTGGTACTTCTTTTTATTATTATTAAAAATAAAATAAAAAACACACACCTGTATATGCTACTGTACCACTAAAGCTAGCTGACGTTATATAACGTGAGGTGAAAACAATGCAGACTACTGATTTGACTGAATCATCACTGCGTGACACAGACATAGGCCTACTGCAAGTTGCTGAAGTGTCCGCATCTTTTTAATTCACCCTTTTATTAAATGGCAACATGCAAAATCACGCCATGATCAATTGAGGATGGCACACGTTATTCAGTTGTCGACAATATGATCAATGTTGTCTAGCAAGACAAGGCAATTCTTTCAATGTGAAGGTCTACCAAGTCTCTGGACAGTTTGCCACACATGGCCACTAAAGTAACAGTAATATATTAAAAAATATTTAAAAATGAAAAATAACTACTAAAAGGATTACAATGGTAGAATTGCATAGATGAGCGCAGATGCTATGCCAGTTACATTGAGGCCGGTATCTGCAATGGATAACAAAGTAGGCTAAAGTGAATGAAGTTGAGACAATACTAAAGTATGTGGTGGGAAAGCTCCCAAAGCAGAGTTCAGGCGCGTACAGTCAACCTGGCATCATTCAGTAAAAAAGCTGCAAATGTAGCCAGTGAATATACTGTAGTATATTTGGCAAAAAGGGCATTTAGTCTTAATGATGCATCCTGGCTAAATAATATTGTTGAAAAGGACAGCTTATTTTACACATCATGGACTTGTTGAATCAGGGTATAAGGTGGGGAATTTAATTAATTAAATCAGGAAAAGTGATAAGGATGACAAAAGCTTCCACTGCCAACATGCAACACAATCAGACATTATCATATTTTACACAAAGACGTATTGTCCTTTTTTAAAACTAAAGTCATAGTCAGCTAAGCCAGTAGCCTTTTTTGTCAAATTCACCAAATATCTCCTTGCGTTTCAGTATTTTACCATTCTCTGTGCGTGCTGAAAAAATAATCTGGTACACCCTTGCTCTGTAAATAGGAACATACCTTAAACAAAGTGGCGAACACCAACAACAATTCCCTTGGCCTCGCAATGTGTTTCAATGTGTGTGGCGGAACTCCTGAGAGAGTTTGGTTTGATTTGAGCTTGAAGTTAACAAGTGTTCTCGAGAATTACTTACCCTGCCTTTAAATATTTGATTTACAGCATAATAACTCTCTTTTAGGCTACTGGTATTTAGTTTTTGTCCAAATGGTTGGTTAGGCAAATTTACTCCCCACCCAGTTCATTGCTGTTTTTAAACACAATGGTGCTAAATGGGGAAGTGATATGTGAGATGAGCAGAGAGCATTGCAAGCCATTGTGTCGTTTCCAATACAAATGTCATTTGATTTTGTAAAATGCTATGTTTGATAATGGATGACAATTTCTTCATATGTAATGTTCTGAGAGGTTGTCCGTACGGGCAAGAGCGAGGCAGTGCAAGCTAGCTTAAGAAAACAAACCAAAACAGCAAGTTCAGAAAGGGTAAGTTTTATTTCCCTCTCATGCCATTATTTGAACAGACAACGCCGGTATTTTCTCTGTCTCAAGATCAAGATTCCAAAAATGTTTCCCTCAATTTACTTAGAAGATGCTACCAGATTTTCCTTAATACCCATATGTTTCCAATCTGGTTTCTTAGCTTCTAGCTACATGCTCTCCTTCTCCCTTTCTGTATTTTGTTTTAGTGTTCCCTGCTCTGCTTCAGATGGGTGGTTTACATACCTATACCAGTCAGATGGGTGGGGCATTCTGGGAGATTTAGTGCATACCCCAGTGTACACCTACAGCTGATCCTTTAGGTGGTCTTCAACCCTGATCCTGGAGAACCACTGTACTGCATGCTGTAGATGTATTCCTGCTACAACACACCTGACTCAAATGAATGGGTCTTTATAAATCTGATAACGACCCATTCATGTGAATCAGGTGTGTTGGAGCAGGGAGACATCTACAACATGCAGGACAGTGGTACTCCAGGACCAGAGTTGACGACCACATGCTACATATTCCCTTGTTATGCCACATTACCTATACCATTAACTTGTTCTAATAAAGATGTACTTACCCTCAGTGATGGTCAGAGAGGCCAGGAGTACCACAGCAGTAATGACAGACATGTCTAACACACTCACAAGAAACATCTTCTGGAGATTGCTTTTGCAGTCACGCTGGTAAATAATGGCCTGCACCACAGCCATAGCACCTCATCGCATTTCCCTTTTTGTGAAGCAGAACTCATGCTGTTTACCTTAGGCTTAGGCTGTTGCGACATAGCTGAGAATGTAAACCAGTTAATGTGGTTTACACTACTCCAGCCAGGACCATTTTCCACCAGCAAGAAAGTAGCAAACTTTATTTTGCGTACATACAAGACATCTAAACGATATTTTAAACATAAACGTTGCAGCAAACAACTATTTTATATGAAAATGTGTAGTAGAATAATGTTGTCCTGAGCAGAGAATGACATCCCACTCTCTCTGTGTGTGTTGGAGTCCCAGCTCCTCTGTTCTTTGTTAGGTGTTTTCATAGCCTCTGGTCTGGCCACGACTGCATGTTAGTGTGTGTGTGTGTGTGTGTGGTCTGAGATTATGTGCTATACAATGACATAGTGGCAGAAAGTAAGATATATACCACTAAGGGGTTAAATCCAGAGTTAATCTCTTATTAACCCTCCTGTATCAAAACCGGTGTTGATGCAGCCTTGTAATAGACCTGCGTGGGCTGGTATACATTTTTGTGTCAACACCACCGATTCGGTGCCAAGCCACAACACTGAAAGTATGACGTACGAACATGTCCGACTCACCCTGCATGGTGTATTTTATTGATTTGTACAGATTTTGTTCATACACATTTGCTAAAATTTTACATTGAATTTCAATCTTGAACCTTCATGAACCAACTGTCTCATTTGCAAATTATATATTAGTGTACTTCTTGTCCAGTAGCCAATTATGTGTTAACTTGCTTGAGAAATTAATTGTTTTTGCAAAACCAAGAACTACAATTCATTTCATGCAGAAAGCCCTTCCCTACAGAATACTATATTGCCATGGGCAATACATGTCTCTTCTTAACACAGCCCTGGTATTTGCAAAAGTAAATAACATTAAATCCCTGACATTGAATTGTGTTTACAGTATTATGTTACACATTTGTATTCAGTCACTTGCAAAAGCAAACAGTCTAAATATTTGTTTCAGACTGTTTGTTCTTGTTATCTTTCTCCTATATACACAGTAGATAGTTAGATTTGTGCCTTAGGCATGACTATATGCATTCTAGAAGAAGACATTCACCTGTGCCTATAGGCATACACACGCAAAACAGACAAGTTGTGCAATAGGATGTAGAAAGTGAGTTGGCACAACTACAGACCTGTCAGAGTTATGCTTATGTGCAAATACCTGAGAAATGTTCCTGCACTGTCAGAATAAACGGGCATCAATGCTCTATAGGCTATTATGAAGACTCCTTTCTGACAGTATATGACAAAATATAATGTACATTTTAAAAATAAATAACTACTTACTTGCAAGCAGAAACATTCCATATATCATTAGAATGGGAACCATAAATTAATTAAATTATATCTTCATATTCCATCCATCCATCCATCTTCTCCCGCTTACCCGGAGTCAGGTCGCGGGGGCAGCAGCTTCAGCAAGGGACCCCAAACTTCCCTTTCCCGAGCAACATCAGCAAGCTC
>JAODUH010042795.1:0-20323 GCA_027564835.1 Typhlichthys subterraneus | reverse complement strand
AGTCTGGCCTCCATAGGCCAGACGTGTATATTAAAGTTATATACACATCTGGCCTAGTGATGTAGGGGTTAATGTTGCAACCAAGTGGGAACCTCCGGTGCTGAGAAATGAATCCAAAGTGCCATAATCTGCAGTTCCTCAAATGGCCACTTGAGGCTAGCTCCAAAAAGAGAGTTAATCCCCATAGACTCCCATTTCAAAATGCCAAACTTGACAGCAAAAATAACTTTTCTCCATTCATTAAAGCTGTACAGGGGATGATTTTTTACATAACGCATCAGTTGAAAATGTATTACGCCATACATGTATCCCATTATCTTGGATAGCACGGCGTTATTGGTGGAGTCAGGCATTGCAAAGATGGCCACACCAGAGCCAGCACGGCTCGAGCTTCAAGCCCGTTCTTCAGAAAACCTATGGGTGACGTAACGGAAGACTTGCCCATATATTTATACAGACTATGGTTACAACATGTTGTGCTTGAAGTGGGAAATGCATAAAAACGTTGTGTTCTCAGCAGCAGACCAAGCCTAACATTGTCCACGTAATCTCCCTGTTTTAGCCTAACAGCAAGCGGAGTATAGCTGAATAATTCCAATAGGAACACTGGTTTACTTCAACCCCCTAATCACAATAACCAGAAAATTAGTCAGTGTTGCCAAGGAAACAAACTTAGTGCCTGGAACACTAAAGGCAGTAACATGATGCCCCAGCAGTGACACACACACATGCACACACCTACACACACACACACACGCACACACGCACACACACACACACACACACACATACGCACTCAGACACACACACACACGCACACAAACAATTAAACATTCTCTCAAACATTCAACAGAGTTTTGGGTCCTAGTAAAAAAAATATATATAAAGATATATTATATTACCATTATTTAAATTATATTGTATTATATTATTAAAACATTAATGTCCTCTTGAGGTTAAGTTAGCTTTTGCCCAGAAACAGCCAGTACAATTTAATGTCGTTCATAATTTCTACTTTTTTCTTTTCAGGGCCTGTAATTTTTTACTTGAGTACAGAAGGTGAATCCATACTTTTACTTTAAACAGAGTCTTTTCTTACACAAGTATCTGTACTTCTACTTAAGTAATGACTTTGTGTACTTTAAAACCTCTGGCTAATGTTATTATTGCTTGCAATGTTATAAGAGGTAGTTGCCATAGCTGACTCCACATAAACATTATGGTATATAAATACTCAATGGTCTACTAAGCAACGTGATGTAAAAAAAAAGTATATATATAAAGTATATATATATATATATATATTATTATGATATATTATATTAATATGTATAACATTTAATATACATTAAATTAATATATGTTATTTTGAATATGTTTTAAGTCATGTAAACTCACCTGAGATGGAGATAATCATTATTTTGCAGGTACAGAATGTCATGTTTAGTAGTAGGGTTAGTTGCACTGGCGCTGTACGCACACTCTCCACACCAGTAGGTGTCAGTTCGTAGTCCTGTTGTCCATAAGATTACTTATTGGACCCAGAGCCATGTAAAGAGAGAGTTGCGTTCACTTCAATGGTACATTTATTCACAATATTCACATTTATTCTCAATACTAAAAGTACACTATAAATTATATTTTAATTTAAAATGTAAATTGGTGCATTAATTGACTACTAATTATCAAAACATTATATATCTGTATGTATATATATATTCAAACTGCCCACCAAGCACTTCCTGGAACTATTGTGCCATAGGTTTAGCCTCTCCATGAACCATGTGACCATTGAACATTTCAAACTTCCGTTGGCATAACTCTGTTATTTCCATGGCTCTGATTGGACCATTATCTTGATGAATCAAGACTATGGAGAGCACTTTTGTGGAATTGTGTTTTCATGGTAGTGTAGCGTCTCGATTTACGGGGCAGATATAACACAGGCATACATTTGAGTGGCGTATTGACGGTGTAAGTGATTTTAAGATAATACACTTTTTTTTCCCCAAATATTTCCTCACCGCCTGCTACCGTTCTCTGTGTGTGCTAAATAAAAAATATTCTGGCACTATAAATACAGTAGGAACATGAGACTGCCCACAACAACAATATCCTAGCCTTTGCAATGGATTTCCAATGTGCGGGGCAGAACTTCTGAGGAAGCATGCCTTATATGGCATTGAAGGAAGAGATGGTTTTGTTATGATCGAGATCAACTAGCTTTCTCCAGAATGACAGTCATAAAAGTTGGTGCCATGTTTTGAAAGGAAAATTAAGCCACATTTCAAACATAATGTCCCCAGATGTGAACATTTGTCACGTAGTACTAGAAACGTCTGGTCCTGTGAGTTTCCTTCCTATGATTCCTTCCTTCCTTCCTTTGAGTCAGTCCTTCATCCTAGCTAATACACAGACACGTATAGGCTATTTAGGCACTTCAACTTTCTTATTTATAGACCTCCTATTTAACTGTTCTTTGATTATTCCTCCTTCCGCCATCCATCTCCTTCTCCCTATCTAGCGGTCCCTGTAATTATTGCACAATTCACAAAACAAACAGAATCACACACATACACACAATGACAATAAACACAACATCTCTTTTTCATATCTTTCATTTATATTCTTTCATCTCATGTTATTATGTAAATTACAGTCACCAGACCGCAGTCTGTCTACTACCGGTTTTATTGTGGCGGCTGAAGTAGTCTCTTTCGGATCGCAGCATTTCCATATGACTCAAGTAATTACGCCTGTGTTTGGGCCCACAAAGGAGTAGAACATCTACTCCCTGGGTGGCACACCGACCGTACAGTACAGTACAGGTCACCGTAAGGTCAACAAGTAAACAAAGGTATCGTCTTTCATTCAGCCTGACTATCTGCTCAGCTCATGGGTGTGTTTGGTACACACTTACTTCACTGTGTGTGCTTCATATTAGGCTGTCCGGGGAAACTCCCAGGGAACTGGTCGATGTCCCAGCGGGTCACTGCAGCATAAGTGGCTTCGTCATTGTTAGTGACCTTCTGGTTGAATTCAACAGCCATTTCCACTCAAATGATCAATACCACCACTCAGAGGCTATTTATCACTCAACAGGCTGGGTCTAGACTGGTGGCATGGGACTATGTGTCCGTTAGCAGGCAGGCAGACATATTTTCTTTGTCGGTTTTCTGGATTGTTCATTTAGGTACGCAATGGTAATATTTAATTGCTTTTATTTGTGTGAGTGTAACATACATTTGTTGTCTCTCTTGTGCATTGGCTGTCAAAGTAGGTGTTGGTTAGGGGTTATCCAGGAGGTATTTTTTAATGTACATATATATTTAATGTATATTATATTCTTGAATGTCTTATCATTTATTTTTAATCTAAATGATAATATTTATAATAGATTTTTAATCTAAATGAAAGCTCTTCAGCCTTCAGCATTGTGTAATAAACACACACAGTTCAGTACGATAGACCCTGAAGTGCATCATTACCTATGGTCAAGTCTGTTTATGCCAGCGTTAGACCATAGTACTGAAGAATCATGTCATAGTCATGTACACTGACACACACGCACACACACGCACACACGCACGCACACACACACGCATGCACGCACACACACACACGCTCACACGCACACGCAAAAGCACACACACATGCACGAACACAGACGCCTATAGACACACGTCTATACTGTATGTAAACACAGACACCTAGAGACACACGTCTATCTGTGGAGGCACACGTGCATGCAAGTAACACACACACACGCACAAACACACACACACTCAAGCACAGTGTGAGCGCATTGCCCTTTTTTTTCGCACATTGTGGTTTGCTGTCAAGAAGTATGATTGTTATCATGTCGGGCTGCAGACAGCTTTACAGTAACACAACCAAACCCCAGTATGCTCGGTCATAACAAGTGTGTGTATGTGTGTGTGTGTGTGTGTGTGTGAGCGCGTGTGCGTGTGTGTGTGTGAGCGTGTGTGTGTGAGCCTGTGTGTGCGTGCGTGTGTATGTGTGTGTGTGTGCGTGTGTGACAAGCCAGGTATTTTGATTGACATGCAGGACAACCAACTACGTAACTCACGTCTGACCACGTCAAATAAAATGTGCAATGTGGAATTCGCTGGAAAATTAAACAACAGGACTCTGGCCGTTTTCAATTCTTGCAAATCTGTAAAAATGTGTAGGCTAAGGTTACTACTTAAAATCAATGTTTCAATTTAAATTTGTAAATAAAACAGTGCAATAACGTAGCATCGGAAATTATGTGTACATATTTGGCCAATGGATTAGCCAATGGATTTTCGGGAAGTAATGCTGTCGATTACTTCCCGAAAGTCCGAGAGTCCCATGTGGATCTTACGAGGCTATATGTATCAGACGTTCAACACAGAGTTGCCTATGTGACGTAGTGCTAATCAACAGAATAGGAAATGAGACTAGGTAACTAGTAACGGATTACATTTAAAAAGTAACCTACCCAACCATGTTTGTGTTAGTGTATGTGTGTGTGTGTGAGAGAGGGTGAGTAGCAGACCGTGATTCCCCATACTATGCCCGTACTCGCCTGCTTGGAACGCCTTGAGGGCAAAGAGCAAAGGATTGATGGATGGGGGGTTTGATGGGAGCAGAGGAATCTGGGGAGAGGGAGAGAGAGAGATGGGGCGGGGGGGGCTGAGACAGGATGAATGGGGGCTGAGAGAGGTCGAGGGAAAGGGGGCACACTGGGGAATGATATGGCCACCGTGTGTCCAGAACGGTCTTTTAATGTAACAGAGAAGGGTTCAAGTGAGTGTGAGCTGCACTGTCACAATGTGAAGAGTTTAGACGCAGAAACCTCTAAATCCATTTGAGACAAAAAAAAGCAATAGCTGTATATATTTAATATAGCATTATTTATTAGATTTCTATATTTGGGTTCACTACTTCAACCTTTATTTATGTATTCAAGAGGAATAATGACACTGATAAATCAGCTCCGTCAAATTGACGTTCTTTTAACGTACAGTATTTATTCAGCTTTACACTATCAAAGTGCAAGGCCGCGTTCAGACGTGACTTCTTTTTGGAAGCTGTCGGCCTATTTTTTTACATTATAACCCCATGGAGCGGACTGTGTTTTTAAAAGCGCCACGGGCGTTCAAAATAAACGCTGCCGCAGACGCTTTTTTCAGCAGCTCTGAGATTCTTTTCAGTTGAAAAAAGTTAAACTTCTCAGAAGAAAACGCTCTACATCATCCGTTTGACAGTTGACCAATCACAAGTGGCGTAGTGAGACCTGGTGTTTCCCATAACAACCGTTTCAGCAGCTCTTTTTTTTCGACATAAAAAATGCCCAGGTCAGAGCTTTTAACCGAAGAAAAGTTACTCTACGTCTGAACGCGGCCTAGGACATGCAGCATAACTAACAATGTAGGCCAGTAAAAGTAATCATGACAAACGAATGAAGCTAAGATAATGTTTTACAATGAAGATCTGAATATTTCCTTTACCTAATGTTTCAGTAGGTTTGGTTAAATGGTGTTTTGGTTTCCCAAAAGAGTCAAATATGGATACAACACATTTTTATGCTGAGTCAACACTTCACTTTTCACACCACTGTGCAATTAAGGTATTTTCCAACATACTATTCACAGCAGTCCTTTGGGCTAAATGATTTTTGCTGGCAGAGATACCATGGGACATCAATCATCATTAAACATTCTGATTGGATATGCTGGCAGGTCACAGGTCATTCTCATTCATCATGATTGGACACAGCACACTGAACAATGGAGCAAAGCCAAACACACATGCACACGCACACGCACACACACACACATATAGTACATACACACATGAACACACATATTTATGTGTATGTATACACACCTAGTATATGCTCGTAAAACGACGCTTACTTAAATTACAGGGCTCTGGGAAGAAAATGCCGACTCGTGAAAACCTGTGACCTATAAACGCTCAGGTACAGTACTGATATGGGTGCTGTTATAACTGCTGTAGGTTTAATACTGTATATGTTCATAAATCATATAGCGGGATTATTTGTGCAAGCTAGTTGCTTTCTTCCTGTACTGCAACAATGCCAGGGCACTGAGCGTACGTCCGCTATGCTGGGAGAGGTGTAATATGGTCACAAAGAAGGGGAGGGGGGAGGAAGGGGAAAGGGAAGAGGGGAGGGGGTGTGGAGGAAGTGATTCAGATGATGTCATTCTCTCTCATTTATGCCTTGCTACTGGAGGAAGTGGTGTTGAATGTGTGTGTGTGTGTGTGTGTGTGTGCATGCATGTGTGTTAGTAGACAGCTTCCAAAGCCCTTTTGTAACCCATGATAAAAAAGTTTTTTATACAGTACGTTTTGCAGAAACAAAATATCATCTATGTTCTCTGTGCATGAGTGTGTGTGTGTGTGTGTGTGCGCGCACGTGTTAGAAAACTACTTCAGATTCCCTTTTGCAATGCATATAATTTATTTCATTTTTTTATTTTTTATTTTTATATACAGTAGTATGTTTTCCAGTAACCAGATTTAGTATGTTATCTGTGCATGTGTGTGTGTGTGTGTGCATCTGTGCGTGTGTGCGTGTGTGTGTATGTGTGTTTTGGGGTGGGGCCAGTAAAGGAGTAAGGGTTGTGGTACTGTGAGAGGAAAGGATAAGTTAGTCACGGCCCCCTGCCTGTTGTAACGTCTCACACCTTAATGATGTCAGACATGGTGAAATAACGACGTTTTACCATCAGCTCCGGTAACCACGCAGTCTCCCCCTGACACCTCATTTGCCAGAATGCTGCAATTGACTGATCCCAAGACCTGTCCCCCTTAGTTACTGTAACTAGGTTGGACAAAACAGCATAGTAGCTAACAGGAAAACAGATAGAGTTTCTGTCAGGGTTCCAAACTTGCTCAACTGTTATTGGAGGACAAAAAGGGTGTGGGTGCGGGGTCACTGTGAACCACTATATGGTCACAGCGCGTGCGTTTGGGGAGGCTTCTTACTGCTTATGGAATAGGAGGGAGTTACTGTAAGGTGGAAACCAGGACAGGCTGGGCAGTGACATGGAGAGTGTTACGTTCAGGGTAAACCGCCTGGGGATGGTTGTCACCATCTGATGAGTGATGACATCACATTCTGAAACACTGCGCATGAAATGGCTGGTGAATCATGTATATAGTGGGGTGGGTGGAGAAGGGGCGCAAACCTATATGAGTGGGAATAGGGAGAGAGGATATTAGGAGTCAGCACTTGCTCTAGGAGACTCGCGGCTACAAGTAGCCCCACTAATGTCTCCTCTTGTGACATTGCTATACTCTCCAGTTTTAATTAACTTCTTTGTCTTGTGTAGCTTAGACACAAATCGAGGAGCCAACCTTTAAAAATGTAGATTAGTCCCCCAAATCTCTCTTCTTGAGAAGCTAAACTCTCCATTTTCACATCTTGTGTGTGGGTCACTCTCATTTCACCGCTCTTAACATCCTTTCAACTTCCCGTTTAATCTCAACCCTAAAAAGCAATCCGCTCGGTGTTAAAGGGCCTTTGTCATTGAACTTTTTTATTTTAATTGAACGTATTTACTGATTGTAAATATAAAAGAATCAGAAATGTAATACACAATACACACAAACAGATCATTTCTATTCTGGTCCTTTTTGGGGAGGTACGGTAGGAGTAAGGAGCATCTTGAACAGGCATCAAGTAGGATACTAACAGCTTGTACATTTACATCATTTAATTTATGGAATTTCTTACGTCCTGTGGCTGGACCTAACCTGACTCGCCAGACGTATGGTCTGTTAGACACATCCATCTAGGAAGCCGTCCACTGAAACTGTTTTAAAAAGGCAGGCGCTTTCAAACCAAATTGTGATTGGACGGACCTGTGAACCAGCAGAGCCTGTTGTCAAATCTACACTCTACTATCTATATACAATCTACAAAAACCTATATGTATAGGACGCACCATTGTTGTTTTCAAGTCGCCTTCATCACATCATCTCCAGTAAACCACGCTAACATTAGCTAACAGTACGACGCTGATTGGCCAGCTACTAGGTTTACCGGACCGAAGAACAACATTTCCCATGCTCTCCAGACTGATTCTCGTGGCGAGGTTAAACTGAAGAGGGGATCAGGGTGGTCTCGCGAGGCTCGGCTGGAGCTGAGCTTTACGGCAAAGGTGAAGTTGATGTGTGACAGAATAACGACGGACATTCACGACACAGTCACACTTAATCAGCATCAAATACCCGACAAGAGTTTAACTCTGCGTTTGACCCACATAGCCCTGGCCTTGACCCCTGTAGCTCTAGCTGCTCATTAGTCCGTCCGTCTAGATGCACACTAGGCGGATGTGTGTCTGCGCAGTGTGTGTTTACATGCTTGTGTGTTTGTAATACAAATTTGAGGATTCATGCATGTTGTTGTGTAGTACAGGCCCCATACACGTATAACCCCCACTATCCAACCTCAGCTGTGTTTACAGTGTGCTTGGTTCCCATGACCCAGAGACAGTGAGATTATGGGATGGACAACACACTCACACAGATGGACGCTGCGGTCTGGATGGATGGATGGCTCAAGGCTACAAAAACAGTTAGCAGGCCGATCGATACAGTGGCAATGATAATGAAGTCTTTGTACTCGCTGAAATTGCACAATGGATTTTCTGTTTCGTTTGCAGGACATCCTTGGCATGAAAAGATTTACTATTTAACATCACACATCTTTATCGAGAAAAAAACCTGTGAGATTGCTTTTCTTTATTATTAGCCACCGGTGTGTGTGAATGGGTGAATGTGAGGCAATACTGTAAATAGCTTTGAGTGACCTGAAGGTGAGAAAGTCTATAGCTATATATATGCAGTCCATTTTACCATACAGTATAAATGATGGTCCATATACTGTATATATTATATGATAAACTATATATTGTGGTCAATTAAGACATTTTAAGTACAGGATATTTGAAATACGCCTAATTATAAAGCACGGTTTTCAAAATGTAAACTTTTAAGAGTAACAAAAACATGTTACTATAGTACTATACTATTCTAAATCTAAAGCTAATAAGCATGATGTATCTATTGAAATGATATCTACAGTTCGGTATTATGACTTCAACAAACGTATAAAGTGAATGTTAGCCAGACAAATAACCAATTAAAGCACATTAACCATTAACAAATCACGTTAAACCTCTGAGGTGAGCGTTGTTTTGTCTGTGTGTTTGTGTGTGCATATATGTTAGACACCGTGCCTGTTAGACAGATATATATAATAACATATTATATATAATTCCCAAGAAAGTTTTACTAAGATGCCAGTGAAATGCACAAAAGGTTGATAGAGCGACAACCCTGCTCTTAAGCAGAAGAGTGAAACTCAATCAAAGCAAGAGGTGCATTATAAGGGATATCGGGGACACTGAGACGCTATGTCTCCTTGAACAATGTTGAAGGTATGTGTCCCCTACTCAGCCTCACAGCCTCTCATTCACAGGACACAGACGCCACCAGTGCATTAGCTGGTCTGTGACCCGGGCAGCCATTATTGGAATAGTTTCTGTTGATGCAGGCCATTATTTTAACCTGGCTAATGGCTACTACTGTCGCCGAATAGCTGCTCATAATTATACATTCCGAGGGTGAGTATGGTCTTTCTCTCTGTCTTCTATTCACTTAACTCAGACTATTTACCACTTTGTTATAATGCAGTTGTGTTACACCACTGCCGGCTAGACATACTGTAACACACACGCACACACACACACGCTTCGTAGACACTGAATTACATACACATACACATGCATATGCAAAGCACAAAAGCATATAATAATAATAATAATAATAATAATAATAATAACAACAAACTTTATTTGCATAGTCTATACAAATAAAGTTTGTGCAAAGGTAAACGAGGACACGTTATTTTAGTGCGTCTTTCTTTTCATTCAGTCTTTGCTCTCATGTCACCTCCATCTCCTCCAGTGTTCACCTGCCTGTCACTCATGCGTCCAGAGATGAATGACAAATAAGCAAAGAGCAGGGTCTGAAACCCTTCAAGCATTAAAGCTGAGGGAACATGTACCCACAAATACGCATACATTATCAGCCACGTTGAGACGCACGCGCGCACGCACACACACATCAATACATACCCACAAATACGCATACATTATCAGCCACGTTGAGACGCACGCGCGCACGCACACACACACACACACACACACGTACACGCACACACACACACACACACACAAACACCCTTCCTCTCCCTATTTACGAGACCATGTCCTTCTGCTACAGCTTCAAGATCATAGCTCCACCTCACAACCCCCCCTCCACCATACCCCCACCAGCAAATGAGATAAGAGCACTAATATGATTGAGGGGGAGGGGTGGGGTTGAGAGACACTGAGAGAGAGAGACAGAGACAGAGAGAGAGAGGTCTAATTTAATAGAAACTCCATCAGGCTAATGGAACTGTGCACTGACTGCACTGCCTCCCAAATGCGTGCGTGCACACACACACACACACACACACACTCTCCCGCATTTATGCTCACACACATACACACGCATACAAGTCATTTACTCTTTACTGTATTGTACCTAGCGAGCCCTGTATTAGCATTCATCACAGACCGGGGTTTGGGTCCGACAAGTAAATGAGCACGGCCCGCTGAGGCAGACGGTCTGGGCGGGCTGAGAGAGTGAGAGGATAAATGAATGAGCGTGATCGATGAACAGACAGAGACAGAAAGATGAAACTTTCCTGACGCTGTGATAAACTACAACACGCACTGGACGGATGTCTCCAAAGGACGAAGGGCCCCCGAATGAGAAAAGAGAGAGCTGTAGACGATGGATTCGATGGCTGCGTGATGCAGACAGCTTCTACCATTAAGTATAGTTTGCTAGATACCAAGATGTTTAGAGGATAGGATTGGAGTGGAGGGGCAGATTATATAAAAGGCAATTCACTATGAAAGAGCAGAAATCCCATGCTAGTGACAGATATTAAAGTGCTGCTCTAATACTTACCAGACAGTCTCGTTCCCTACCTTAAAGTAATCATATTACTACCCACAATGCACCGCACATGTACCGAACAACTGATTATTTTTTGCCTCAAACGTTGACTCTTGAGGTCAAGTATACAATATAGCTGACTGGCCAAAGTCATTTCTGAATTGTAGGACTGTGTTATTAGAAGCTCTTAATTAAACATCTGTAAATTGTATTACTTTGATATGATTTGCTCCAAAACGTGTTCTGTATAGTTCTGTATAGTGTGGAAAAGTCTTTGTGCTTTTCACATCAGGTGTGAACTCCATTGTTCACTAACTGGTTGCCTGGCATTAACTCTACGGTGAATGACTTCGAAGCGTGGCGATAAATGCGCACTGTTCCGATCCGTCTCACACACACACGTACGCGCACCCGCTTCTCATTCACATGCAGAGTTGTCGCCTGATTTATTCCCACTTCCACTCTCAAGTACGGAAATTTGGACCGGTGACAAAAAGTACAAATGGGACGTGTGCCCTTGAGTGCCTCTCTCTCTCTCTCTCTCTCTCTCTCTCTCTCACTCTCTCTCTCTCTCTCTATCTTATGCTGGTCTTATCTCAATGTGTCTCTCACAGCCTGTCACAGTCAGCTTCTATTGTTTCTGGTTGCCCTTCCTCATTCCCCAAATGCAGCTTTATTACATCGTTTTGCGTCCGTCTGTGTGGATAAATGTGCTCCCGCTACACATTACGCACACTGAGGCAGACATAATGTCACAATTTATTAAAGTAGCCATAGTGCAAGAGGGTCATGTGAGATGTGGACAGTCCGGAGGTTGCTCAACGTTATTCTCACCTTTCTCTTTCAAATTTTTTTATTTTTCACATTTTACAATTTCTAAATGAAACCGGAGTAGGCAATTATTAACCTGACATGCCAGAGCAATTGTTGTCACAAGTCCATCTGGGGAGCCGTACATTGAAACTGTTTGTGAATGGCTGTTTGTGAATGGCTGTACTTGGCATTTGATTGGATGAACCATCTGGTAGTTTTCGCTGTCGGCACCATGGTCAGCACACCTAAACCACGCCCGTATAGATATAAACACAACGCTGATTGGAAAACCATCTGGCCCGTCAGTTGATCTGTCTGTGGCCCCTGGTTTTAGCTTCTCCCTGTTTTGATAAATAGCTCTCTTGTTCATGTTCCATGTTTGCAGAGTATGTTATTAAATCAAATCTGTATTTGCATCTACCTCGGTTTCCTTTTTTCCTGTCACATGTAAACTCTGGTTTTGATCCACAATAGTGCCATATTAGATTGTTTATTTTTCTATTTTCTTTGCTCCAACCTGGATAAGCAGAAACATGGTTGGAAAAGCAGAGCTCCCGGATTCAATCTAAACAACAATATTCCGTTTTACAAAATTAGTTTCACGGAATGCTGCCAGAGGAAAATCATAAGAATTTCACAAGAATAGCAAGCTGAAAGTTGTGGGATATATTAAATGCACAACTGCCGCAGGGGAACAGGGCATAAGGTGATCGTGAAGTTGCTGGTTCAAATCCCGTTAACTCCTCACCAAGTGTTGAGGTGTCTTTCAGCAAGGCACCTAACCCTAACCGCTCCAGGTTATCATCACCACAGGTGGGTGAATGTGAGGCTATACTGTACCTAGAGGTTGGAAAAGTGGTATATACTGTAAATGCCTTCAATTTACCAATACAGAAATCATTATTTTAGTGTACTGTAAAAAGAAAGTTGTTCTTCACCAAACGTGTAAAATCAAAAATGGTGACATATAAGAGGCACGTACATTTAGATAAGCCAAATGCCTTGAAGCCACATTTTCGTCATGACTCAAACTTCTCTATAAGAGCTCTGCTGTCTGCTCAAGGCGGAAGCAATGCCAATGCTCGCCCACAGCTATACTGCGAAAGAGAGGCTATTCTTCAATTTACCTGTAAGTGTGAATGTCAGGGAAGTTAAGACTATTTCCTAGGGTGTGGGATAATGAGAATGTGTGCACAGAATTGAGCTGAGAAAACCAACACTGACTCGAGAGGGTTCTTGAGTGTGTGTGTGTGTGTGTGTACGTGTGTGTAGGTGTTTGTGTGTGTGTGTGTGTGTGTGTGTGTGTGTGCCAAACAATATTGTTTTCTATGCAAGTGTTCAAATCAACATATAATGAAAGAGAAAACAGGTATTCTCTCCATTCATTAAGTGCTGTTTGGAAAGCAAAACCATTAATAAACGCATTTCTCTAGCACATCAGAAAAAGGCTAAGAAGAACATGCATTTATAAGCTTCCTGCTAGCTGGGCCCAAAATAGTCCTTGTTTCGGTCCCAGCATGCATTGCTGCCACAACTCCTCACAAAAGAGACATTGAGGTGAATCTGTGTGAACCCTCAACAATAAGACGTTACATCATCTGCGAAGGAGGAACTGGCGTTCCTGTCCTCTTTTGGCAGATGGGAGCACACGTGGGACATGACGAGACTCACAACACAGACCTCCCCGTCTCCGTCGAGATGTCAGGGGAAGCTTGAAAGGAAAGTGTCTTTCCCCAGTTTTTTTTTTTTTTCTTTTGTGGTGTTATTTTTTCGCTTCTCTTGCTGTTGTTTTTGGCCCGCGGGTTCCATGGCAGATAAAGGAGAGGATGAGGATGAGGATGAGGAAGGAGTCGGGTCAGGTTCTGGCCTCCGCAACACAAAGCAAGGCGGGCGTGGAGCCATGCCGACACAGAAAGGGGTGGGGGTCACATGGCTTCAAACACTGCATAACACTGCAGAGGTAACCAATGACAATCAGACATACAATCATTTGCTAACTTTTTCATGAAAAAGTTTTGGTCACTTATAATTAACAAAGTTTATTAGGTTTAAATAATTATTATGGTTTTAGCTACCTATACCGATAATACATATATTTATTTACAACCATAAATACATTTTTCACGTTTTTAGTTGTGTGTTAATGCACGCATTTAAAGGCAGGGTTTGTCATTCTCGACAATGCGTGATAACTTCGAGCTCAAATCAAAACAAACTCCCTCAGAATCTTCGTACCACCCATTGAAACACATTGCGAAGCCAAGCGGCATTGTTGTTGTGAGAGTTGTTCGCCACTTTGTTTATGTTCCTATCTACGGAGTCAGGGCTCTGTAGAAGTACCAGATTATTCTTTCAGCACGCACAGAGAATGGTAAGATATCGGAATGCGAGGAGATATTTGCTGAATTTGACAAAAAGTCAAATGCAGCTTACAATTAGCATGCAATCATTGACTACACCTTTAATTTGTGTACATGCACACGCATTTAGTTGCATATGTAATGCATGTGCATGTTCATGCATGTGCACTGTTGTTTTGTTCATAAATTCCATCTTCTCCTAAGACAAATGTTCGCATTTTATGTCTCTTCATCTATACCCATTTCCCTCCGCCCCCCCAATGCTTCTCTCTCTGTCACTCCCATTACTCTATTCTCATTTCTATTTCCATGGCGACAAGGAACGCATAAATGCAAAACCATATTTTATTCCATGTTTTGCCACAGGGATCGTCAAATCATCTAGCCTTGACCTCCATAGATTACTGACCTATGGGCCCACGAATCCCTTGTACATTGTCCCTCCCAAAGTCAACAGGGTTTGTATTTTTTTTTATTTTTGTTATGTAATCTGCTAAAATTCTAATGAGCAATGTCATTTTTATATTTTTACATTTAGTAACAAATTCTGATTACTTTCCATTACTTTTAGATTACTTCAGACCTAAACATTGTTCTTTGAAAAACATCCAAAGCAATTTGCTGCTTTGACGCTGCCAAATCCTTTTATTTTTGGACCGGTTATGTTGCTCAGGATCAGATTAAAGTAGGACTTCATTTCAATTATTGATTGATGTTAATTAAAGGTTAATAAGAGAACAGCCCATTGTTTTATGCATTTTTCTTTTGCAAACTTTCAATTTGAATGTAGTCCTAGATGTAATCATCTAATGTTTTTTGTCTTTAATCTGATTCCACTATTTTAGCTGGTAACTGTAATGTAATGGTTAGTTTTTTTTGTAATAAGTTACAAGTAACTGATTACAGTTACTTCCCAACCCTGTCAACAGTATTGATGACATATGTGTTAATTAGCAGCCCTGGTGTTCTAATACAGATGCCACATCACAATAACATTGTCACATTGGTAGATAAGAGACGTCTCACTACAACCTGGACAGTAAACGCAGAAGTACTGTGTCTCTTGTCTATGCAAGCTCATGTACTGTAGCTACTCTACTGTAGACTCACACAGCACTAGCTAATGGAGTTACTTTTGTGTTTTTATTATGCAAACAAACATACTACGTTTGAGAGCAAATCTTGACAAACCTAGTATGTTTGTTTGCATAATAAAGACACAAAAGTAACTTCATACTGGCTAACTGCATCAAAATCATCAAAGACATGAACAACGACAAACTACGTAACTCAATGACAAAGCCGACTTTAAACTTACAGAGGAATTTGCTGAGAAACTTACAAAAACAACAAGCTCTTTTCAGGTATTCGCAACAGAATTACAGATACAGACTTTGTGAGTGACAATGCTAACAGCCAATGAATATCAACTTCCTCACTTCCGGAAAGTCGTGGAGCATACAGGGTATGTATCAGAGGTTCAGCATTTATGTTGCTTATGGGACGTAGTGCTGATGGATGGAAGAGGCTGAGACTACTCTACATTCTGCTCCACTACAGATTTGCTACAGTAGGCCTACACAGTTAGCTACAGAACACAGTTAGCTACAGTACACAATTAGCTACAGTACACATTTAGCTACAGAACACAGTTAGCTACAGTATACAGTTAGCTACAGTGTACAATTAGCTACAGTACACAGTTAGCTACAGAACAGTTAGCTAGAGTATACAGTTAGTTACAGTACAAAGTGGGCTACAGTACACAGTTAGCTACAGTACACAGTTAGCTAGAGTATACAATTAGCTACAGTACACAGTTAGCTACAGTATAAAGTGGGCTACAGTACACAGTTAGCTACAGCATACAGTTAGCTACAGTACACAGTTAGCTAGAGTACACAATTAGCTACAGTACACAATTAGCTACAGTACACAGTTAGCTAGAGTATACAGTGGGCTACAGTATACAGTGGGCTACAGTATACAGTTAGCTACAGTACACAGTTAGCTACAGTGTACAGTTAGTACATGTGAAAGAGCGACCTGTCCAGTCGAAAGGTTTGTGTGTTTGGGACTGGGCGGTGGCAGCTGAATTTGAGGAGCGTTTTGTCAAACTGGTACCCAGGGACTGGTCAAAGGCGTGCCTGAACACACACACACACACACACGCACACACACACGTATATACTGCATAGGAAAAGCCCGGGAGATATGCAAGTGTGTCTGGGAACAGAGGATGGTAGACAGACACAGGGTTCACAAGTGACCCGCTGTCCTGGCACAGTGCCAAATGGGAGAGGAAATGTGTCTATGCGTGTGTGTGGGAGAGAGAGCAAGAGAGAGAGAGAGGGGGATTTAGCTGGAGATAAAGGGGACAATATCGTCATATAGAAAATGTTTTGTTGTCTGTTATGTAACGACGACAACAAAAGCGTTTCCTGAATCAGTCTGAATGTGGATATTGGCAACGAGGCCTCATTCAACTATTCATGGCAGCAGCTGTGTTGGCATTAGTCGCATAAATCCAGTGACACGCCTTCCTTCTAAAAACAGCGCGACTACAAAGCCCAGCCACTATATCACAGTGGCATACCCTGATGGGACTCGGCAGCCAGCCAAGAGGACAGAAGACACACTCAGGTTTACAAAATGAACATCTGAATGCATGCATTCACACTGGCATTAAACGTGTTCGTTAACAGTACGTACAAACACGTGACAAAAACGGATTGTTGAGTTTTGTACATCAAAGCATATGATAATTCCCTGTATGTGTCGCTAGCTCAGACAGTAATCATATTTGCATGCAGGTGGTTGGGTGCCTTCATAACAAAGAATGTGACCATGCATGCATTCCCTCATACAGTATAGCTACAGTACTATTGATATTACAGGCCTACTATCGAGAAATTATCAAACCCCCCCCCCCCCCCCCTTCCCCTTTTCATACCAACAACCTGCGCACGCGCACACACACACACTTAGCACAGCTCCAAGGCCAAAAGGGGGAGGGGGTGGGGGGGTATCCATTAGATGTTTCCTGAATTTCAGAAATAAATAAACAACAACATCCCTGTACACAGCCTTTGGTAGCATCTGAAAGTTCTGCAGTTCCTAGGTAATAGCCTTACGGGAAGTAGGAGGTGGAGAGAGAAGGCTAATTGTAGCCGCTGTCAACATACTATATCGTAACTAGGTGACATTATTCACAAACTACGATTAGTCAAAAAGACTAAAGAGTTTCACTAGAAGCATGTTGAATAACTTACTGCAAACATGCTTCCAATGAGAGTTTGACTTTTTTTACATGAAATCGACTGAGGCCGAGAAACAACTGAACTTATCAGTGTCCTACTGGGCGTGATTTAGGTGTGACGACAGCGAAAGCTACTTGAAGACAACTTGAAAATAACAATGACAGACATATGGTTCATCCAATCAAGTATTTCTAAAGTTCAAACTGTTTCTATGGCTCCCCAGATGGACTTGTGTCTAACAATCCATGTGGCATGTCAGGTTATGTTTAAATTGTGGTGGGATATATACTATTATATATATATACTGTAAGTTTAGTCAAGTTTGCCAAAAATACATAGTATTAGTGCAAAAACAACTGTAAATGTTATACTAGTGTGCACTACTATATTAGTCCACACATGATTATTATCTGTCATGATTATTGTCTGTCACGCCATCTACACTGCAAACATCATTCCTGAATTACGTAATAATAAAAAATAAAGACAGATCACTACTTACAGGTACTGAATATAACCAAAAACGTTACAGGAACTGAATATAACCCAAAAGTCTCAGATGACTGCTCCGTCTGACTGTGCTGTCGAGTTTCACAATAACTTTTATTCACCGAGTCATTCTTTTACCCACAGCATGCACATAGTGTTGATCTAGTCTACAGTATAGAACGTGTGCCCCTGTTAGCACACTCATTGAATACTTGGTGTACATGTACTGTACATCTCCTGTTCTTCTGACGTAAAGTTAAGAAGTAAAAGTAAGAGTACATCTGTTTCTCCAGTGACAGACCCAAAGAGAAGCCAGCATACACACTGGTCTGCCTCACTCACTGTTGCAGGAAGGGAAATGGACAGATACATAGACAAATGGGTAGATAGAAGCGGATGGAGGGCGTGGAGCAGAACACCGCAGCAGATAGGTAGCGTCAGACCAGAGGTGTATCCGTTATAGGTCAGGGGTCAGGAGAAGTCAGGGGTCAGGGAGCGTAAGCAACGCATCAAAGATTTTTACAATTATAGAAAGATGGTGCATTATAATGGATTTCAATGGTGCCAAAAATGAACGCTTTTGGTCTCTTAAGTAGTCTCTTAAATGGGCTTGCATGGAACGCTGGGTCGTTTTGGTCTGCATAAAGGGTCAAAGGCCGCCCCCCTCCTTCAAAAAATAAAATGTGGAAGTTCTGTCCTTTGGAACCTCTCTGTTACATTTGATTTAAACAAGGTATAGGGAGGTCAAGGGTCAGGGGAGGCCTGCGTTAGAAACACAAGGTATAGGGAAGTCAAGGGTCAGGGGAGGTCACCGTTAGCAACACAAGGTATAGGGAGGTCAAGGGTCAGGGAAGGCCACCGTTAGCAACACAAGGTATAGGGAGGTCAAGGGTCAGGGGAGGCCAGCGTTAGCAACACAAGTGGTAAGCCACAGCGCAGTCACTTTCGTAGGAGGAGCTAGTATGGTGACAGAGGCTGTGGGATCAGAAGCTGAAGTTTTTTTAGATTGACCGAATATCTATATTAACAGTCCGCTAGATGCCCGTTCTGTGTGTGCGGTGGAAAAATAATCTGGTGTTTCTAGTGACACAGCCACGGCTCTGAAAATGAGAGCACAAACAACACCAGAATGACACCTTTAAGGAGAGTGGGGTTCAAGGCCTGCGATGGATGGAGGGTGGAGGGGGTAAGGCAGCTGGGGGTAAGGGAGGGGGGGGAGAGGGAGCAGCAGGGTGTGCCGAGAGACGAGCGTGCTTCGGAAGTCCACCTGGACCCATAGCCGTCTTTACGCACATACTGTAGATTTCCCTGCCGGGCCCGTTAATAAAATGCACATGTGTTCGCACTTTTAACATTTCTTTTTCTTTTTTTCTTTTATTCCTGGCTCCGGTTCTGGGCAGCCGCTCGTTGGCTCTGGACCAGGCTTGACTGGAACCACACGCAGAAGGTCAGCGCTAATAATGTGGTGGAGGTAGTCTACACAGCAGAGCTTGGCTCAGCGGAACGGCGGGTCATGGAATACTGGAGTGTTAGTCTACACGGGGAGGGGTGCGGCGATGGCAACACCTTATTTGAGTCATGCGTTGGGGTGTAAATATAGGACGGGCTCATGACCGCTTCTATCGTTATGGCAGAATGCCAAAGAAAGGGAGTATCTCCAGTGCAACATTATATGATAACGTCATGGCGTATTACTTTATAGCGCTACTGTGGATAATGGAGAAGTGATCATTGCTTCTGTTTTATTAAAGAGACAGCCATTAGTGTTGGTGTGCTTTTAGTCTAGTAATCATTTGATCCAGATCAGACCAGTTCAGGAGAAAGGTAATTAGATGCACTATAAAGGGATGCCATGGGATTCTGAATCAAGTCGAAGTACAGCTGTCTCCTCTTGTGATAGTGTGATGAAGGTTACTAGGCTACGTGAAGTCTACTTAGACTGCTGACACAGGAAGTACCATTTACGTTGCCATGGTGCCACTTGCAATCCATCTTATTGCTCCTTTAACATTTTCTTGTTAGGTGAAAAATGCAAATATGTGAATGTTAAAGAGCCTCTATATGACTTTCTGCCACTTAAATGAATAGTCAGCTATTGCAAGCTAAATGTAAGCTAATACATAATATTGCCTCGCATTTCGTTATCTTACCGTTCTCTGTGCATGTTGAAGAAATAATCTGACACTTCTACACATCCCTGACTCGGGAAATAGTAACATAAACAAAGTGGCGAACATCGCTCGTATCAACAGAGCTACGCTTGGCTTCACAATGCATTTCTATGTGTGAGGAGCTCGAAGTTAGCAAGAATGACTGACCCTGCCTTTAAGATCACACAACATCTCAAATCAACACAAATTAATCCCC
>JAODUH010042775.1:0-20329 GCA_027564835.1 Typhlichthys subterraneus | reverse complement strand
GTCCCCCCCATACCACCTAGTGAGCACATTCCCCCCCCCCACCCGCTGCCGCCAACAAAGAGAGAAAAAGCTTTTACTCATTAGCGGATGACCCTTGCCCCCCGGGCCACACTTTAAGAGCCTGTACTTGACTCCTGACATGGCCGTCAGCAATCAAAACACGTGCGTTCCGCGCAGGCAGACCTGGGGCGGGAGATGAAGGTGGGGGGGGGGGGGGGGGGGGGGGGGGGGGGGGGGGGGGGGTATGGCCTGGTCTGAGTGTGCACCCGTGTGTGTGGAGGTCTTAGGTGTGTGTGCATGTGTGAGACGGGCGGACAGGTTCGTTGCTAACTACGCTTCCAAAACCTCTGAAAACGCTGTGGCCTCCAGGACCCCTCGCGATGATTACCCCTTTAACATCTAGTGGAGCATCTCTATTTTTGCAGCTGTGTGTGTGTGTGTATGTGTGTGTGTGTGTGCATAGCGTGTCAGACGCGGTGTAATGGTGTTGATGCTCTCGTAATTGTTCGCAGAAGTTGGATATGGGGAGCTTGTTTTAGGGTCGAACTGTTTGTGTTACTGATTTCAGAGGCAAGCGTTAGCACGCACACACTTTCTTTATATCTCTCTCTCTCTCTCTCCCTCTCTCTCTCTCTCTCTCTCTCACGCATATTTACAAACGTGTGCAAACGTTCCTTTTACAATGATGTTTGTTGTAAATAACCAAACGGCGACAGCAGTCAACCTGATGATACAACCGTAAACCCCTAGCTCTCTCCTGCCCCAGATCAGAGTTTTAATGAGGAAGCTGACAGCATATGCCCTTAAGCAAGGCACTGCTACAGTAGTAATAGCCCTTCATTGCTGACAGATTCATACACGCTTCTCTTTTGATGTGGCTGTCTCCCTCTGTTTCAACTTTGACTTCTCCAGCTCCAGGAACATTCTCTTCTAAGGAAAGGAAACTTTTTCAAAGGAGAACAAACAGGCAATTTAGGTCCCGTCTGTTTTTTTCTTCCCGCTAATATGACATAGCCTTAGGTGTTACTGTCACTACAAGTGGTAGGAGTGCTACTAATGTAGTGAAGGTAGGATCTATTTGAAGCCCATATAATGAGCCAAATAGCTGAATGCAGACCTAGTTGGAAGCCTAGTCTATATCGTAGAAGCACATGTGTTGCAAGTGTTTAAAATGCAGTTAATGATCATCAGATGCATGACTTCAAAATAGAGCAAATCACTGTCTAAATAAATTGAAATCAATTCGCCCACTGCTTTGCACTTCTAGAGGGAAGTTTACAATTGCTAATTTCTCTTCTTCAAATTGATGTGACACTGCTGATATTTCTTTTACTTTCATTTCCACTGAGATAGTATTTACAGAGATGTCTGTGTTTTAACGGGTGGCTAGAAATAGCATGCTGGAGCAGTCGGCCAATGGTGAGAGATCACATGACCCAGTCAGCCAATTGCGAGACAGCAAATTTTAGCACATTATATATAACGTAACCAGGCTTCAAAATTATTCAAAAGTGGACAGACATCAAATGCAGACACAAAAACACACACGCACGCATGCACACACACACACACACTCTATGTCCATCTTTTAAATACAGTGAAATCTATACAGATGGGGGTTTGTGGCCTTAAAGGTAAAGTTAGCTATTGCAAGCTAATTGTAAATACACATTTAGTCAAATTCACCAAATATCTCCATATTTCGCTAGCTCAATGTTCTCTGTGCGTGTTGAAAAAAGAATCCGATACTTCTACACAGCCCTGGCTCCGTAAATAGGAACATACTGTAATCATACAGTGGCGAACACCGCTCACATCAACAAAGCCGTAGTACTGCGCTTTGGTTCACAATGCGTTTCGATGTGTGAGGCGGAGGGATGTGGCTTTTATTTGAGCTTGCATTTAGAAAGCGTTCTTGAGAATGGCTGACCCTGCCTTTACGGACCTGCAGGCGATGTGTGTGTGTGTGTGGGGGGGGGGGTAGGTTGCTGGTGGAAATCCAATGGTCTGGTCGGTGCTCGCCACTCTGCCACCCGGCCGCTGTATTTTCAGCCTCTCTCTGGATGTTTAGCACGAAACCCTACCCTGCAATAACCACACACAGAACAGCACTGGTACATGTGGCCACCAGGCCTAGTTCTCCTCTCTCTCTCTCTCTCTCTCTCTCTCATCATCCTGCTGTTCTTCACAAACACTTGTAGTTGCATATTGCTCTCTCCCTCTCTCTCACTCTCTCCCCTCTTTTTTTCTCTCTCACTCTTTTTTGTCCTCCTCCCCTCTCTCCCCCTCTATCTCCCACCACCCTTTCCTTCCTCTCTCTCTCTCTCTCTCTCTCTCTCTCTCTCTTATCATCTTGCCGTTCCTCTGAAAACACTGCATCCCGTAGTGCAGTAGAGCAAACTAAACTTGTTTCGGCCGTATTCCTGCTAGCCTGTAGAATGGCAGGACCCCCTCTATAACACAGAGCCCATACGGTGTGGGCTAAGGTCTGGTGCTACTCAGACTAGGGTGGGACAACAAACCTTGAAGTTGGCTCTCTGTGACCTTTGAAGGTATTTTAATGGCCCTATCTCTCCATGCGGTGGAGGTAATTTTCTCTCTATTTGATCGAACACGCCTAGACCTGCTTGAGTGGGCTGCCCTCTAGTGTTTGTATGTGTCATGGCATGTGGTCTGAATTACACAAAACTTTGTATTTACTGTAAAACATGTAAATCTGTGCATATTCTGTTGTTTGAAACATCTTAGACTACACACACTGTGACATTTCTGTAATGTATTATTTATTGTTCTCTTAGTGAAAGAAAGTATGTGACAGGCACTTACTCTAACCCTCTCTCTCTCTCCCGCCTCATACAAGTGCATACCATTTTGTTATTTGGGGTGGCAATTTGGGGCAATGTGGGTGAGTGTACCTTTGATTTAATATTATCCTTCACCACACAGCAGCTTTCATCCTTTCTTTTTTTTCCCCTGTAGGACTATATACACAACAATTTATGCTCAATTACAGCTTTCCAAACACTGTTACGTAATCAAATCCAATATCGCCGAACTCAGGGACTGAGAATCTACTGCTATTTTCATTGAGAGGGCCATTCATTTGAAGAGGTTCAGGTCGAACAACGTCAAGATTATATAGTATGTAGCAACCTCACGTTCTGTCAGGGCACAAAATATAAAAGTATATCAAATCGAGAAAATGTATTATTTATGACATTTTTGTCTGTTGGCAGGTGTCTCTCTTTCAGGTGACTATGTGGATGACATCTAGTAACGTGTATTATTATCATTCCTCCCTGTTGACTATTATATCAATAAAGGCCTATACTGGCAATCTGTTTGTACAATCTATGTTAATCCTGTTGTTTTCAAATCAGTTTCTATGGCGTCACAACTAAATCACGGCCATAGGATGTCACTGATTGTTCCATTGACATATGGCTGGATGTATTTACTGGGCTATTCAAATCCATTCCTGGAGAGCCGCACCCTGCATGTTTTAGATCTTTCCCTGCTTCAACACGCCTGATTCAAGGTTGTTAGAAGCCTGATAACGACCCATTCATTTGACTCAGGCATGTTGGAGCAGGGAGAGATCTAACACATGCAGGGTGCGGCCCTCCAGGACCGGAGTTGAATAGCCCTTGCCTACAGTATGTTGACCTAATCAAAACACTGTTTTACTACAGTTAAAAAAAAATGTAAATACCGGCTCCGGTGGTAAATCCCTAATGTCCAACTGATGCACGTACACACATCACCCATTGTTTGTATTATGCTCATAGAGCACCAAAGTCGGAGCTCAAATTGTCCCTCAAAACTACTACTGAGAAGGTTCTGCTCCTGCACTACAGACACACTCTGGTCTGAAAGGGCGTTTTTGTTGTTAAAGTACCTTTGAATTGATTCACAGTATTTTGCAGGCACTCTTATCCAGCGACTTAACAAATCATGCATTTGTCAAAAGAGAGAGTGCTAATCTGATTGAATGCACCTTTAAATGACACACACAACTTGATACTGGCCTCTGGGGAGAGCTTGCCCCACCTCGGCTGGTGTTCTGTAGCATAACGCATCAGCAGTAGGCTGCCCCACAGAGAATGTGCTCTCTAGCTGTTATCCAATAATCTGCTTTACACTAGCTTCACATTAACATACAGTCAGACTGTCTGTCTGATGAGATTAACACCCGTACAACCAGATTAGAGAGCGCTCCAAGAAGATTATCTTTCTGGCAGTCTTATTAATACTGTGTACAGATTGCCTCTTTACATCAGTGTGTGTGCATGGATGTGTGTATCTGTGAAAAAACGTATATATGTACAGTCTTTGTGATTGACCAGCGAAGTTTCTTCAAGGATCAGTGGTTTGTGTGTGTGTGTGCGCGTGCACGCGCGTGTGTTTGTGTTGGAGACCCTTGCTGTAATTACATGGCCTAGTGCACGCGAGACAGGGAGATGGACACAAGCCGTATTCACCACGGGTCACAGGCAAGGGGAAAGGTGTGAGTGTGTGTGTGTGTGTGTGCGTGTGTGTGTGTTTGCGTGCGTGTGTGTGTGTGCGTGTGTGTGTGTGTGTGTGTGCGTGCGTGTGTGAGAGAGAGAGAGAGAGAGAAAAAGAGAGACTGATAGTGAAAGGGCTCAGAACCAGAAGCTGTAATAGCAAAGTTTTTCCCTGAAGCTCTCGCCAAAAGAACCTTACAAAATGATCCGGAAAAGGAGATTTTGGAAAGTTGCAGCACTGTGTGTGTGCGTGTGTGTGTGCGCGTCTGTGTGTGTGCGTGTGTGTGTGTGTGTGTTTCAGGCTATCTTCTGCTGCAGTCAAAAAATTTTGAAAATGTTATTCCACAGCAAAAATCTGTAAATCTCAGTAGTGGATTGTTGTGTTTGGCGGTTTCATATATTTATATATATATGATATCTTTTTTTTTTCACTGTATCTTTGGGCTCTGTGTCTATAAAGTAGGCCATACACAACGTGACCCAGACCTTGTGTTGCTGTGTGTGTGTGTGTGTGTGTGTGTGTGTGTGTGTGTGTGTGTGTGTCAGTGAGTGTGTGAGAGAAAGGGTGTGTGTCTGTGTGTCCTTAGAGACTTGCTCTTACAGGGTGATAAGTGTAAATAAGCAGCACACACACACACACAGTATTTCACATACAACAACTTGATGTTTCTGTGTGTGTGTGTGTGTGTGTGTGTGTTGCCAGGCTACCAGATCTCCTACCGGGTGGACAGTGGGGACCCCCAGCGATGGACCACGGTGGAGGTGGGCTCCACTGGCCGCCAGTTCACAGTCACGGGGCTGTCTGCCGAGCAGGCGTACGTCTTTAGGCTGACAGCACGCACCACCCTGGGCTGGGGGCAGCCACAGGAGGCGCTGGTCATCACCACCGAGCGCAGAGGTATGGGACACGCACACGTTCAATATACGTACGTGTGTGATATACTGTACACACACTGTATATTGTGTCAGAGCATGCGTAACTGGGTGGAATGTAGAGATGACTTGATACATTTTGGCATTGTTAGTAATGAACAACTTTTTGACCTATTTATTTTTTACAGCATAAATCCTAGATGCACAACAATATATATGCTAAACATTATATAACCATGAGAATCATTACAATTATTTGCACATTTTGTTAATAACTAGACTCAGTTTTGGGACCACTGACCTAGAGGTCTGGGTGTGCTTGATTTATTCAGCCCGCTAGTGCTATGCGCCTACTTCCCTCTAAATATCAGAAGGAAAACAGCTTCTTTGCCCAGCATTAAGAAGTATCACTTACAGTAATGAAGAACCACAGTAAGCCATATTACCGCCGATGTCCATTCCCCAAGTCCCGTGAACCAGCATTCTCTCCAGACAGACAGCGTTACCATACGCCCACAACTCCACACCGCCTAGGGTTAGGGTTTACGTGTTGCAAAGACATTTTCCAGTTGTCCTGTCCAACATCTTATCAAACGGTTCATTATTAGAGCTCATGTTTACCCAGAGCATGTCCTTTTTGGTGGGAAGGGTGGTCTAGTGGTCTGGGTGTTAAGCTCCCAGCTGGAAGGTTGTGGGTTCAAACCCCGATGTTGACCTACCTGTAAGCATCTTTGATCAAGATGCTTAACCCCTAACTCCCGGTGGTTGGTCGCGCCTCACATGGCAGCAATCGCCATCGGTGTGTGAATGGGTTAGTTTGAGTCAATACTGTGCTTTGAGTGGCTGGAAGGTTAGAAAAGCTCTATGTGTGCTCTAGCACATTACAGTGCGCACATTACAGTATGCTGGTATGAGTATGAGGTGTACCGTGATGGAGAAACAGGGATGTGTATTACTAGTGGATCTTGCATCATAGGGTGTTTTCATAGTGTTGACATTACATATTTAAAAAGAACATGCTTCGGGTGAGTAAGAGATGTTTTTTTGGCTACACCCCAAATAGACATTTTGCATCAGCCTTCATGAATAATTCCTGCATGTGTCTAAATGTGACCGCCCACATCAGTCTGAAAAAGAAACACAACAACACGACAGCTGTTACAGGCCATTTGTTGTTTATTGATGCATTTCATTTGTGTGATGGCATGGAGCGGCAACATTTTGACTCTTTACACCACGCCCTGTGTGCCTATAGCAGGTGTTGCATCATAAACCTCCCTAGTCACTAGCACTCACCTCTGTTTGTGTTGGAAGCCTGACCTTACAATTCATACATTTACAAACATGAAAATGCAGACGCCGGTCATTTACTTTCATTCTCTGAGCAACAGGTCATTTCCTTTCATTCTCTGAGCAGGCTTCGGCTTTTTGAAAGGTGTTTTTGCAATTATTGCTATTGAGAGCTGGAGATAAAAGCCCAAATGGAGTAGAATATTTTATCCCAACAGCAGCTAGGGCACGAGTACCCCTCAGCTCCAATTGATTTGTACATGTTTAAATAGCCGACTAACCTCAAATGTGGTTTTTAAAAAATGTGAGAATTGTCATTTTGGTGGGCCAACCCACAGACTGTATAATCTGCAGTTGAATCCAGCTCACAAGTTCCATTTGTCGTTAACCAGACATACTATGTAATAAAGCCACAAATTCCTAATGTAACAGTTCAAATGGTGTCGTCAATGTCATTTTTGTGATTACCTGAGTTCCCATTGTCATATATTCTGTTCCAAACTATTGCCTGGAGTCCAGGGCGTCTGTTGAATCAGAAGGTACATTATAATGCCTGCATTGTTATCAGGATTTCAGTGTTCCACTCGAATAGCTTAAATTGCTCATTCGTACTGTAGAATAGACAGAATAGACCAATAGATATTTGTGTCTGATCAGGCCGAGGGGAAAGACTTAATCCTCTTGACTAGAGAGAATTGGCTGTTTATGTGTGTGTGTGTGTGTGTATGTGTGCGTGTGCGTGCGTGTATGTGTGTGCGTGTGTGTGTGTGAGACTGTCTTATGAGATTTGTTCTTACAGGGTGATAAGTGGAAATAAGCAAGTGGGTTGTAGTCCTCCTCCTTACCCCCTCTCTCTCTCTCTCTCTCTCTCTCTCTCTCTCTCTCCCTCCCTCCCTCCCCCTAGCACTTCACCACCTCTCTTGTATTCCTCCTCCATTCCTGGGGTTTGGAGTGGGTGTGTGGTGTGAGATGATTTGAGGATTTTTAAATATCTATTTGAATGATGTTCCATCTAGTAATGTGATCTTATGCTTGATGAAATGTGCACACGGTTGGCAGTGGTGTTATTTTCCCTAGGCTCATATTTTCTTGGCCTGTGTGTGTGTGTGTGTGAGGAATAGAAGAGGTTTATGAGGGAGGGTGGCTGTTACAGTGGAATTAAATAATTTGTGATATGCGTAAACACAGATTGGGCATGTGCGTGTGTGTGTGTGTGTGTGTGTGTGAAGGGGTTGTTTTGAACATAAGTGCAGATTAATGCAACTTCAGAGTAAATCGATAATGCTTTTATTTCAAGGCTCAGTCGATAACCTGCTCCTGAAATTAAACTATTACCTCCGTGTGTCATGTGTGTGTGTTTGCTTTTTTTGTTTTGCGTGTGCACCCCCACTCTATCACCGTGACAACACATTTGAAGTATTTTAGAACTTCTAATTGAAAAGTAAACGAACACACACACCCAGTGTGTTCATCACAGGTATGCTGTATGTTTACCATCCCGCTGTTTTATCGCACATGAATGCGTTCATGCATGTAGGGTATGAATAAAAATGATCCGTTTCATTTGTCACGTTTTAACATTTATCTTGAAGGGAAGCTAGTGTGTGTATGTTTGGTTTGGTTTCTGTCTAGGCATACTATACATTTCCATTTTTATCTCACACACACAGTGGCTGTCTTGAAGAGACATGTGTTACATTATCTGGATATGTTGCAATGCAGATTTCCTGTAATATAATGTACATATAAGCGAATTTCATTTACCAAAACACATTCCCTGTTGAATTTCTCATGTGTTTCTCTTTTTCTCTCTCTCTCTCAATCCCTGTTTCCTTCCTTCCCTCTTTTCCTCTCTCCCTCCTCTCTCCTTTTAACCCGTCCCTTCATCCCTTAAATGTCCGTTTCACGACATATTTAAACCGGTTCCCAGAGCGGCCCCAGCCTCCCAAGAAGTTGTCGATTCCGCAGGAAGGGGTGGAGTCCCGCAGGCTCCGCCTCCACTGGGTGACTGGCAGCTCAGGCTCCTCCCCCCTTAGATACTTCACTCTGCAGATCAGAGAGCTGCCCTCGGGAGACTGGAGCACGCACACCGCTGACGTCCCCCACAACGCCACAACCTGGACTGTTGACAGGTGCACACACACACACACACACACACACACACACACACACACACACACACAGAGAAAGTCCAACCATAGAGTTAAGCATAAAACAGGTTTTAAATGCATACTTGTGTTTAACCATGAGCAATCATTTATCTTGGAGTGCTATAAAGCGGTCGAGGAGTGTACTGTGAAAGTATCACTTACCGACGTATGAATGTAGTCACATAGGAAAAAAGTTAGGAAGAATTTTAAATACAGAAAAGCTTTTTGCAAATCTGACAACTGGTTGAGGGAGATTTTAGACAGCTTTGTTTCTAATTAAAAGAAAGATGCTTCTAGTGTATTTTCACCCAACACTGCTGTTATTTCAACAAGGTGGATTACAGTGATGTATCTTTTGAAGGAAGGGAAATAATGTGATTGGACGTGGCGTGTTTTAAGAAGTGAGTGCCATTGTGGACTAAACGTGAGAAAACAAGCTAGTTGACACGAGCTGCACTTAAATATTTATTTATTACTGTAATCAATATTAAAGAGTTTGTCAAGCAAGTAGAACCAGCACAGTTAAAGGTACAGTGAGTCATTCTGGAAAGTTTGTTGATATTTGAAAAGGCATCGCGAAAGGCTAGGATATTGTTGTTTTATGTGTTGTCTACACCACTTTGTTTGTGTTGTGTTCCCATTTACAAAGCCAGGGCTGTGTAGAAGTACCGGCTTATTATACTTATTAGTTTACCTTTAATAACCAACATTGAACAAAATACACATACTATAGGCTCCCACAGTCCCACACAGGTGCATACAATAAGTGATTAGGTGAGTGAGTGCGGTGCGTATAGGCCTCTGTTGGGGATGTGGGCGACTGCATGCCAGTGGTTAACACAGGAGAGGTAGGACCATGGGGGGGGGGCTCTCTCTGTCTTGCGTGGCTGATGGTGCGGGCGTCAGCTAAACAAGTGGGTGATATCAGAGCTCCCTGGGAAAGTCTATCTCCGTCGACCAATCCTTCGGAACGCAGCAGGCAAGCCGTCTCCCTCCGTCTCCCTAACTGGCAAGACCGACTTTTTTAGTATTTTCCCCTCATTCTTTGCGCTGCAGCTACTCTACCTTTTCATCTGTCATTTCTCTCCACCACCCTTCCTATCAATGACCGGCGCTTTCACAATCCATCAGCTGGAGTATATCTCCTCAAACAACACCCCGCTCTCCTCCAACTAACCGCCCGCTGTCTCTCCTGTCCTCCTTTCATCGACTCCTCCGCTGCTCTTGCCGCCCTTGATCTCCCCATCCTCTGCTCAGAGATGTAACTGTGATTACGCAGCAGGAGCTCTGGGGTTGAGCGGCATGGCATCCTCCACCTTCTGATGCCAGGAGAAGTGATGAGGGTTTATTAGTGCACGTGCGCGTGTGTGCGTATGCGTGCGTGCGTGTCTACATTCACGTGCTGCATGGCTGCTTGTGGGCCTTCCTCCCTGAAGTGAATCAGAAGGATATTTGAGATGCTGAAGACTCTCTGAGTGAGTCTGCGTCACAGTGTTTCAACTCTGTGCCTCAGGGAGAGTCTGTCTGCCACCACAGCGGGGGGTGTCCTTGTTTGGATGCAGTTTTGAGCTCATTCTAGTGCTGAATACTCTTATTGGAGCCCAGCGTGATGGAGCTGGCTTACAGCACCGTGTGTGTGTGTGTGTGTGTGTGTGTGACACCCAGCATGGCATGTTCTGTCTCCTTAATTGTTGCTTTTCACTCAGACATGTTTGGTAGAAAAACATCCCGTGTCCTTAGGATGAGATACACACACATCCACAGACTTTCACTGTCTCAAAAATACATCTATAAATTCTGGTGCCCTACCCACTCTGTGCCTGGTGTCTTTGATGTCCTTTTCCTACGTTACCCACAATTCCACAGGGCCATTTCCTGTCCCTTATCCCAGACTCATTATTAATCAAGAAGACACTTGAGCTATTCCTCTGTCGCCTGCTGAGTTTATAGTCGTCGGAAGTCTGCCACCACAGCAGTGTCTGGGGAAAGACGTCATAGGTGTATATTGGCTGTGGCAGAGAAGCAATGGATGTTTCCCTTGTTTTTCAAAGACATTAAATATGTCCCCATCGTTAGCAACATCTTAAAAGGAATGTGATTGAAAAATGCAACGTGGCCACCCAACCCACTTTTATTTATATTCATAAGCGAGTTACCAACACTGTATAAGGGACATTTAGAGGTTTAGCGTAAAAAACTAAGATTGAACCTCCCATATTGACTGCTTCATCTGGTTCTTAACGATGACATTCTATTGATTGCAGTGATTGTAAGTGAATGAATACCAACGAGTAAGTTCACCTTGTACAGAGTAATATGTGGAAATGCGTCATTTAACATTAGCAGTAAAACATTTGTCATTGTGGAAACAATTAGGCGTGCCATGATACATTATTCAGATCTCCTGACTGTCTTTTCAAGGCCCCTGACAAACCTACCCGGGACTAATGAATTGTCATTTTTCTTTTGTTTTCTTGACCGTCAAACATTTTGTGCTGTATGGGAAACTCTTGACTTGCAAACCAGTGACATCTGGTGTTAAAACTAAATAAAATAGCTTGACAACTAAATATCGCTTGCTATTCTTTGTAGCATACTGTAACTGGCCAATGAAAGCAAATAATGTACACTCTAAGCTCTGGTATTGTATCACTAATAGCAGGAAATGTCAATCTGGCAGTGGCAATAGGGTCGTCGTTCACTACGTACCACACCATACGTTATGAAGCTCATAATGGTCATTTAATGCAACATTAAATGACCATTATACATACAGAATCTTGTCTGTCGGCTTTCATTTTAATGATCTGAGATCTGAATAAGGTAATGCTGAACATACTGTATTTTACTGTCACAAACATAATTCATACAAGCTGTTGTTATTGGGATATGAATGTATGTGAGTTTAATTGTGTGTGTGTGTGTGTGTGCGTGCGTGCGCATGTGTGTGTGTGTGTATGTGCGTCAAAAGGCTAAAGCCCTTCACTTCCTATAAGCTACGGATGTCAGCCACCAATGATATAGGAGACAGTGTCCTCAGCAAAGAGACGGAGGCCGTCACAACTCTACAGGATGGTGAGAGAGGGACGGTGTGTGTGTGTGTGTGTGTGTGTGTGTGGTGGGGGGCTACGTAGAGAATGTGTGTGGGAAAGGAGAATTATATAGTAGGGAAAACTGCCACTCTCTCTCTCCAGTGCCAGATGAACCGCCAGTCATCCTGGCCGTGAAACCGTCAACCACAACGTCAGTGGTGGTGCAGTGGGAGGTAAACACACTGACGCACACGCTCAGTTGGCACACACAAACACACACACACACACACACACACACACACACAAAGACAAACACACACACACACACACAAAGACAAATATGCACAGCGGGCTCTCTACACACACAAAAAGGCTATGGCGCGATTAGTTACGACATCTCCAGTCTTCTGTAGTGGTCTTTGTCTCGATCCCTCTGCTGTTTGCTGCTGTAAAGCATGGAACCCTTCAAGGAGATACTAAAGGCTCATCTCATTGTTTTCTTCCTACAGCGTATGTATTGTTTTGTCATGTCAGAGGAACGTGTGGGTGCTATGGTGACAAAGGAGCTTAAACTAGGTTAAGATCAGCAAGAGAGCTGTAGAGAGCAAGTGAGCCAAATAATGAAAGCGTTGCGACTGGTATAGAAAGATGATATCAATATTTACAGGTAGTCAGGAAAATAAGTGTTTGCATAGCGCTATAAACAACTACACGTAACCTCTAGCTCTCCTCTCTCTCTCCCTGCTCAGCGTGGGGAATGTCTTGTTTCATCTCCTCTGGCCTTATGTCAGAGCAAAAATGGGGCTTTAATAAATAAATAAAAAAACACCAAAGTCACCAACTATTTCATCATTTTTTTTGCAAGAGTGCCAAAGCCATTGAAGCATCACTTTATCTGTATGGGTTGGGGCCAGACCAATTTACTGGTTCCTTATAGTGTCCTGTCAGACCTGCCAGTCACACAATGCACGCACACGCACACACACACACACACTCACACGCACACTCACACAATGATAAAAGGCGCATCACGGCATTCTGGGAAGTCAGTAAACTGTAAACTTTCTTTCTATGTGGAGTGTAGTAATGACGCTATGTGCATGTGCGCGCGCGCGCGTGTGTGTGTGTGTGTGTGTGTTTCCAGCGCCCGAGTGATGACAGTGTGAATGGGGTGCTAGTTGGGTATCGGTTGTACTACAGAGAGATTCCAATAAATGCCACCCCCTCCACAGCGGCAGACGTCATAGCAACGAAAAACAACAGCACAACAAACACCTTGATCACAGGTGAGTAGTACAGAGCCTTATTTCCATGTCCATTCCATAGACACTGAACAACATATGCCCTCTTTCACGGTGTTAGATTCACGCTTCATTAGCATAATCAAATAATTCATAAATGTGGAAGGCCTTACTGTTTTCTCTACTCCACTCATGCAGTGTTTCTGTGGGTCCTGCAGAGCCTAAAGTATTCTAACCACTACCAGTGGTTTCTTGAGTTTTAACTTCCCTTGAGCCTGCCATGTTTATTGATGTATTTAAAATCACCTGCTATCAAACGCAAGTGTTATAAAGGAAAGGTTAATTGTTAAGCGTGATTGATTTATTGATTGTTGCCTCTTCATTTCCTCTTAAACTTTTCAAGCCAAGAGCACCTTCAAGACAGTCAGCAGTGCAAGACTTACAGAATTTGAGTTGACACGTAAGTGCATTAACATGGAATCTCTGCTTAGCTTGATGGGATGGGCTGAGGTCACCATACTGCAGAGCCAATGACAAAGAAGGTGTCAATTGTCCTTCCCTAATATGTGCACACACAAACAACAAAATAGATGAGAGTGAAGGAGATGTCAATCTAGCAGGATCCTCAGACAGTCCATGAGAAGAGATGCAGTGCGTAAACACTGTATCTCTTCTCTACTTTAGCTCAAAACAGCTGCGTGTCCTTGACAAGCCCTTGGAGTGAAGATCTTTAACAGTTGTGCACAGTATGGCACAGTATATCCAGTACTAGCTGTCATTTTCTCCACAGAGCTCAAGAAGTTCAAACGCTACCAGATTGCCATGACGAGCTACAACATAATAGGAGAGAGCCCGCCTTCCACGCCGGTCGAGGTGTCTGTCGGAGAGGCAGGTGAGTCTGATTGGTCCGTAGGTTTGGGACGAGGATTTGGACCGTGGCGTTTCAACTACACATGGGTTGTTTGGAACCCAAAAGGAACGTGCAGTCTGAAGACCAATCTGTTAGATTATCACTGGTATTACATGTGTCACCTTTGGGCAGAAGGAACTGTTCTCTGTTCCTCTCACGTTCTCTTCATCTGTCACTCGGGTCCCCCCATCTCGCTCGCTCGTCTGTGAGTCCCCACCCCCACCTCCCCCGAAATCCTCTCCCCATCCGTCTCTTGTCTTTCTCTCCCCTCTCTCACCGAGAATGACATTGCCTTTGAAAGGTTGAGTGGCGTTCTCTAATAGGATGTGTCTTGGTGTCTGTGTGTGTGTGTGTGTGCGTGTGTGCGTGCAGACGTACACAGGCACACTTGAATGTGGTCCGGAGCTGTGCAAGGTCATCTGTTTTGCAGTGACGGCCCACCCTTGTTTAGCTTTCGTCCGTAGAGAGTTCCGCAACGAATCCATTAGAGGGACACAACGAATATGCACGCACGCATTCTTATTTCAATACGCTGTTGTCATATCTCTCTCCAAGTGACAGGACATTCTCACACTGCTCCTCCCATGAAGAGTGTGACACTTTTATTTAAAAAGCTGTGTGTGTGTCGGTGTGTCTGTGAGTCTGTGCCTGTAAGTGCGTGTGTGTGTGAGTGTGTGTGTCTGTGAGTGCGTGTGTGTGTGAGTGTGTGTGTGCATGCGTGCGTGTCTGTCCAGGGAGTAAGAGGTGAGCATGTGGATAGTTTGAACAGAAATTGGAGGTGGATGATGAAATGGGGTGATATGCCCTTTCCTCTTGCCGTAGGCCCATGCTGGTGTGTGTGTGCGTGTGCGTGTGCGTGTGTGTGTGTGTGTGAGAAACGTTAAAGTAATCCTTCAGTGCCTCAGGCCCATTCTAATTGGAAGCACAGACATTAGATAGTTCTCCTCTCTTTCACGGCCCACGTGTGTACCCTTCCAACAACCTATCCCCTTCCATGCTCCTCACCAGCTCCGTCGGTGGCTCCCCAGGCCATCAAGGTGTCCGCCGTGGCTGCTGCCATCTTGGAAGTGACCTGGGACACCCCTCCCCCCGAGACCCAGAATGGACTCATCCAGGGATATAAGGTGACGTACACAAACGCAAAGTTTCTTATGAATACAGTATAATGAGTACATACTGTGTATGGTGTACTGTATGTAAAGTATATACCATACAGTACATAGTATATAGGGCTGTCATAGTTACCAAAATGTAAAATTGTTGTCTGCACCGCTCTGGGAATTGCACCCACAGAAATGTAATATAATGATACCTCCAATATTCAGAGGTTCGTACGGTATACAGTACATTGATTAATAGCACATACTGTAACATGGATGCCTTTGTGGCCCAGGTGAAGTTTTGGTACAAAACTTGGTAGTTTCACTAATGCAAAATGACGTTTGTTCGCCATGTGTCCTCTTTGGGGCTTGAGTTTCCCGAAAGTTGATTATATTGTATATGGTAAACGCTCAACCTTTGAGGATTTCTGAAAATTCGTTATTGTTTATTGTGTTAATAAACACCTACTTTTGCATAATGCAGGCAAATATTGTTATAAGTATATAGCAATCCCCATTTGGGATCAATGTTGAACAGATTTGCGATTAATTTGTGATTAATTGTGATTAGCTACAGGCAACCATGCAACAAAATGTTTAATTGACAGCCCAATATACAGTGTGTATATGCACTTAAGTGCTCTACAGAGAAATGGAGCCAGTAGAAGAATCTGAATACCCTTTAGCCATCTCAATATCGCTCCACTCCTTTCTGTCTCTCTTCCCCTTGACTCCCCTGCCCACCCCCACCCCGATCACTGTTAGAACCTCAAACACAAGGTTGTCTGTCCAGCTGCAGACACATTGATTCTGTGTGAGGAGAAGCTATGGGGGGAGTTAAGAAGGGATCTGCAGAGCAAAGGAATATGGCGGGAGAGTTATCTTGCTAGAATCCTGGTCAGATGAAAGGATGGAGGGAATGAGTTAATGTTTTACATGTGGGGTGGTTTTTTTGGGGAGGGGGCCTTTGCAGGACAGTGAGGTTGAAGAGATCAATATGAATGGAGCTGAGTGAAGAATGAATGTTTAATTAAGGTATTAATGCTAACTTCTGTTAGCCTCCCTGCACTGCAGAGGAGAAGCTCAGAATGCCTTAGCAGGGTTTTGGGGAGAAAATAGTCAGGTTGGCTCTCAAGGTAAACTTGATGAGTTCTTTCCTAATATTTTAAACTTCTTGTCAAAGAAAAAGCCCTTGTGGTCTTGTTAACATCACACTCTGCAAGTACTGGCCGCTTTGTTCTAACTCAAAGTTGATATTTTCAACATTGTAGGTATAGTGTCTTTCTCCCACTGAGACATTTCCTGAACATTCTGTCTATTTTAAACATCTTCGCTAATCCTCATTATTAACTTGCAGACAACGCAGACAGTTTGGACAAATGTATTCTTACTAAATGACCCCATTAGTGCCAGAACAATACAGGGCATTGTCAACGTGACGTGTTATTGTCTCGCCCTCTCCTGGCTCTCTATTCAAATGACAGGGCTATTCTGTTTATTCACTGACACAAAGAGCCTAGTTTTTTATCATTACCATTATGATGAGGAGGGGGAGGATGATGATAATTATGATGATGATGATGATGATGATGAGGAGGATGATGTACTCTTAAACATGAGCCAGAAGTGGGCTTTACTATAATTGCTCTTCAATGCAGTTTTTGGACTGAACAGACGGTCAATCTACAAACCCAGCATATTGTCTTTGCATAATATCACCATGGAGATGGCGCGCCCAACTAATTTCACAACATAACAATTTTGGGTAACAAAATATTTTTGTTATTGCATTTGCTTAGGAGCTATTATCCAAGCTAACTGCTCAAGGAATAAGGCTGCTGAAATTCAAATTCAACCTGTGAAATTTGCTGTGAAATTTGAATAATATTCATTCTCTAAGGCTGCACTGGAGCAAGCAGTATGGCCTGACTTCTTCATTGGATCACAAAAGGGGTTAAATCCCTAATGGAAACCATTTGTTAATAATGTACTTGTCAAAGTGATAAGATGTTCACTATCGCTATTTTATAAGAATTGTAAATCTCCCCTTGGGAGTTTATAAGGTACATTGTTGTTTTGCCACAAAATCCCTTGTCTAAGAGGAACTCATTTCAGCCAGGCCTGCAATGCCATATTACTTTGTTTCATGCATGGATGAAGCACACGTGTGCACATGCTTTATTGTTGTGTGTATGTGTGCGTGTGTGCATTTAAAACTCTTCCCTCTCTAGCCAATAAACGCACGGTCCTTCTATAGATTATCGCACTTTCCTCTAACAGAAGGAAACATTCAGACAAACTGGATTTTCAAACGCAACACTGGCATAAAGTGCCACAATTGCAAATTAATTCTCAGAACATTAATACTGTAGTGTAATTGCAATGTTTACCGATATAAACATTTTCAAAACAATGACAAAACCACATACTATACAATAAGTGCAGCAGGCTGTTAATATGGAAATAGGTCAGCCATCATCTACAAAAAAGGCATCACAAAACAGATTTAAAGGGGTGATGAGAAGGGTTTTTCCCCCGGTGGCCGGCCAACATGCAGGTGTTCTATCATCCACTGTCACAAGCTTATGTAGGGCAGAATGCAGAATGCGTTCACCAGGGGTCTGGAACATCCACTTAAGCGCACTTGATTAGATCGAACCTCTTCTTGTTCACTCGTTGTTTGTATAATCCTGATTGTCTGCTATGGAAAAATAGCACCTGTAAAGGCCATGGTTTCATTTGATGATTATGACACAACTGAATTGAGAAGCCATGCGCAGTGACGCATCAAGGTGTTGATTGGTTTAGCGGGCCTCTCAGGGACACTGTCTGGCAGATATAAGACACTTGTTTTCACTCAAAAAAAATGGTTTGAATTCAGTTCTATTGATGTTGCAGACTCATTGACTGTTGTATATATCAGACTGCTATGGTAAACATTTCACACCAAGCGCTCCCCAAAGTTTGAGAGAGATTGGCTGTCTGCCGGTCAAACCAATCTTCTCTTCTCAAGCGCTCAGCATCATACTAGTTAGGCTCTAGCTGTCTTACATTGTGAAACAGGAACATGTTAACAACTCACTTGATGTTGTGTCTCAAAACAAAAATGTAAAGCAGCAATAAGTCTAACCCAAGAGCTAGCCAAGACCGAAGGAAAGAGTATGATGTTGAGGATCTATAAACTCACCAATCCTCCTCTGCTCCCTTCCTCTGGAGCCTGATGGTCTGCCATCATGTGATTGACAGGCAAGGTATATTTGCAGGACCAATCAAGGAAAAGAGATCCTGATTGGTCAGAATTATTTTGGGCACCTTAAAATATCGATATTGACTTAGAAAAAGGAATAAACAACAGCAAATATACTCACAGAGCATTTTACTTGCTGATAGCTGATGAATGTCTATGGCATTTCTAAGAATTTGCACTAAATGTATCGCTTTTAAAAGGTGGTCATTCTGGAGATATTTTAACCTGCTCAAAACAAAAATGCTTCTCCCTTCAATGTCATATGTTGCTCTCTCAGAAGCACCCACATTGAAAACACATTGTCAAGGCTAGAATAGTGTTGTTTGATGTGGTCTGCACCACTTCGTTTGTGTTCCCGTTTGCAGAGGCATGGCAATTTAGAAACACCTAATTATTTTTTTGAGCGTTCTCACAGAACAGGCAGCCAGCAAACCGTGAGTAGACAATTGCTGAGTTTGACAAAAAGTGTATTTGTTTTCAATCGCTGGCTCCACCTTGATATCCTACCCACAGTACCCTTAATTTTAATCAGATTGTGTATTTGTGAATGATATTTGTAGTTCAAGAATATTTTCCTACATTGAGCTGGAGGTGAAAAGCAGGCGGTTATCCTCACCGGGCTGAAAGCCAATAAATGCAGTCATGCAGCAGGATGGTGATGGTTTTACCCTGAAAGTAAGCTTTAGAAAGTGTCACTGCTATACACTGTATAGATGTAATAATGGTTTTGGCAGATATAGTTTTTTTTTGTTTTTTTGTTGTAATGAATCTTTAATACTCTCCTTATCATTTAGATTTGCTGTCATGCTGTTTTCTACACATATTTCGGTTGGCTTTAATCAAGTGTGATCCATAGACTCGTGCAAAAAATAACACATACAGTTGATACACTGTATCTGTGTTATACTGTGTATGTAAACAATATGTCATATGCACACGATACATGCATTTTGTGTACATACTGTCCATTAAAGCACTAACTGGATGGTAAAACAGTGTAATTGGAAGTGCCATATCATGGAATATTCTCCAATGTATTATCTCATAAAATAGTTAATTAATTTAGTGTGAAGGGAAACAGAAGGAGAGTCTTAGAGCATTCAAGTATTTGTTATGATAGCTAAAACATTTGTTTTATTTTAATTTTTACTGAGTGATTACAAAACATTATCTTGCTTAAAAAGGTCTTACCTAGTTAGGAAGGTAGCAAGGTAGTCTTGTTCAATGTGCAAATGAAGTTGTCAGGGGAAAGGCATTCTGTGTGGGCCAAATTCACATCTATTATGCTACCATGAGACAAAATATAATTTGCTTTGTTAAATGCTAAATGTTTTTATTACGAGAATTACAATTACATTGACAAACACAAGAATCTTTGACTCAGAGAATTGACTTGCTGTACACTTTTAAACATACATTAATTAACCCTACTACCAATAGAAGATAAGTATGCTTTTTATACTTCATATCAAATTTGATCTCTTGATCTAATCAAAAAGGGTTTTGAGTGCAGAATTATATGCAGGTACATTATCGTTGTCCTTGTGTTAACTGCTCCATTAGCATGGTCTAACTAGCTTCAACTGGAGACACCTTTCAGAAAGCAGAGTAGAGGACATGGAATGCCTCGCTAACGGTCTCTTACGTAAAGAAAGGTCTCTGGTCATTATTATATGCAAGATATATAGCTCATTCACTCAAGGTGACTCGTGCATAGTTCATTATCTCTAGACCAACTCTATCAATGGTGTCTAATTATCTAATAATTGTGTGTCAGCTACACATACTGTACATTTATGAGTTTGATATAACCCAACATGTATGTGCCTTTTATACAAACTCAGTGGGTTACAGAAGCCATTATGTAAATTGAATGAGATATTTTAGTAATATTAGACTTTATTGGTCCCCTAGGGGAAATGCAGGTCTTTAACAGCAGAAAGTGACAAAGCAGCACAAGTAACACAGTTTAAATCGATAG
>JAODUH010042764.1:0-20329 GCA_027564835.1 Typhlichthys subterraneus | reverse complement strand
ATAGTCTGGCCTCAATAGGCCAGACGTGTATATCAATTTTATATACACATCTGGCCTAGTGATGAAGGGGTTTTAAGGAAGCAGACCCAGTATCATTTGTCAACCTTCCTAGACTAAGCTATCTGGTTTCAACTACATCCATTTTGGATGAAGGTCTTATCCAACACTAACTAACTAACTAAAATGTAAAAATATATCGTAATAATTATCAAATGTATCTTCTCTACCAAGCAGGATAGAAAAGGGAACCTCAGCCTTCAGTTCCTGTGCTTTAGAGACACTTAATTAACAGGACTCTCTCATCCCCATACCTTCAGCCTGAGCAATGACGGACACACAAGGGCTCCCCTCAGAGCTGCACTGCCTCTCCGCACACAAGTACTTGGCAGTGCCGCGCACCATCGCTCGGCTCAGATGAGGGGCGACGGCCTTGACCAGGGAGCCCTTCTCATCTTCACCCTCCCGGCCATCTTCCCTGCCAAGCAGGGACACACTGGATCGTTCCGTCACCACCGCAAAGGGCGTGTTGGAGTCAAACACCCTTGGTATGGCCATTACCGGAGTGCAGATGTGCTTTATTTAGAACTGGAGGGAAAAACACAAGGAAAGGTTCTGCAGACAGTCGTGGTATATATACTGTATACATTATCCTCATTTAATAAAGCAACGCAAAAGTTGACAGATACATATTGGAGAGCAGAGCGAGAGGGTGTAGTCATCCATTAAAACGGACTAAGTGTTCCTGAGACCTGGGAAGACTGCCATGGGGGTTATGACGTTATATCAGAGCAATAAATACTAAGTGTTGTGCCTCGCTGTTCTTCTTCAGGGAACATAGGCACATTCATAACAATATGTTGCACAACAATCAGGTTTCTAGAGAGAGTTGTGAGTGGATAACTGGGAGGCTAAGGGTTAGCCTAGTTAGTAGCATTCTAGCTCATCAATTATTTGATTACATGCAAAGAGACCTCACAGTGGTGTCAGTTCTCATAAGACTTCCAGTGACACCCAAGGAGACAAAAAAAAGTAATTACCCAACATTCGAAAACAGCTAATTTAGTTTAGCGATGGTATTTGCCGTGAGTGGGTGTGAATGAACAAACGCCACTAGTGATCGTGGCAAGGTGAATATAAATAGCATGAAGAGATTTGGCACGCACTGAACTAGCTACATGCCTGCACTGGGCCACACAGCTGTCAAAGTCAATCTTCCTCAGTGGATGCCATGTTTGACAATGAAGACCAGGGGAATCAAAACAATTCTAAAACACTTTCTTGATGATTAGACATGAAGAAGTAAAACTGTTGAGGAGTCCTGGTTTTACTTATGACATGAAACTGCCTGTGCCAGAGTCCTGCTAATAGATGGAATAGAGCCTAGCACTTATTGAGTAAGTATTGCCAATACAGACTTTAACATGCGTACTGTTTCTGGCTATACATTAAAGTATTAACCATTGTAGGGTTCATCTTCAGGCCATAACATGGCTGTCTATGAAAATGACAAAACTATAGATCAATAATAATAATAATAATACATAATTTCTGCTTATACTTTGTTAAATATTTCTGATTCCCATGTTATTATTTGCTTTTGCTAACACCAGAGTCCATATTTTATGCAACATTTGGCTACAACCAATCATCTGTCACTGAATCTTGTGTGCCATTATTTGAACCATTCACACTGGTACAAGAGGAGCAACTTGCAGAAAGTCCTTGAACCTAGAGATTATTGCCTGAGCAAATGGACAAGGGATTCAAGCCGTTGTTAGAGTGACATACATACCTATCTGTTGCGGTTCCCGGCAAAGAGACTTCACTAATCCAACAGGAAGAACATTTATTCTTCATATACTGTCTGTGTGTCCTCCTGTGTGTTCGTCTGTGTACCGGCCTCCAAGCGTTTCTGCCCCCCCACCACTAACTTCTGATTGGTGGGCTTCATGTGTGAATTATGAGCTCTTGTACCTCGATCCCCTTGGCCGTCCACCCACGCACATACACATCAGCCCCTCCAAAGACACCTCCTGCTCAAATACAAGACATGCCCTCGGGGACATCTGGACACAGGCCAGACAGACCACGTCCTCTGATATTCACAGTTATGTATTCCATCCTGCCTTAAACATTTGAACGATCATTAAAAATAAAAAAACATCTATTTCTACCCAGAAACACACAGGTGCATGGCAAAGTTAAATGTGTTAATAAATATATAGGGGCCAAATATGGTCAAATCAGTTATTTGAAATAGTTGAATTTTGCTGTGAATTTCATAAATAAGTCCCAACTTCAAAGTGTCATTATTTTATGTATGTAATCATCATTCAACCGCAAGTATGATGACTTGTAATAGTTAACGCCTCATTCGAGATGTTTCAGTTTGGAAACTGGAATCCTTCCCATCACATAACTGCCGTTTCCTTACGGCTAATGTACATTTGTTGTCCCAAATTCAGATGAATGCAATCTACACGTTCCCGTGGGAATTAGCCAAATGCCAGAGGAGGGAGGGTAGAGCCCTCTGTGTGAATCTAAATGTGTGTTGGTGTCTGATGGGGGTAGGGGACCCTTTCCCTGGCAACATCTGAATGGGTCAGTGACTGGCCAATAGAGACCCTTTGGAGAAAGTGTGCAGAAACGTCAGTGGGTTTAGAGTTCAGTCAGTTCAGGCCTCTCAACTAGGTTAGGTAGGTTAAGAATATCTATACATAGATCTGGAAAGATCTTCTCCAGATTGACCCATACTGTAGGTCACATTCATCAAAAGCATTCATTAAACTTATGAAATTACTCATAATACAACCTTTCTTACTTATATATTTTACAGTTTATAGAACTGGGCCAGGACCAGGACAATGGTTTTGAAAGGTTTTAAACATTGTGTATTTAGACAACACCACTTTTGTGAAAAACCAAATAAACAAAAGTGAATTACAGGTCCAATACATAAAATCCAATAATCTTTACAAATGGAGAGTAGTTTGAACTTGAGGGCCAAAGTAGCTCCCCTGTAGTGAATTCGTCAAAATTAACAACAGAGCCACACAACAGAAGAATAGGCTCATTTCAGCTGACCTTTTACAGTTTCCATTGTCAGCAGAATAATGCAATTCTCTTTATAGACGCCAGGGGGCATATAGAATCGATCTTCTGATTATACACTGCCAGTGTTGGGCTGCCAGTCACAATCATGGATGCATAAGGTCACAACCTCCACAGCTGCGCCAGTAGGGCGGCTTCTTTTACTGCTAGTCTCTGCTTGCCTATCAACACTTGGGTCGTCATAACAACGTTTTGATGACAAGGAGTGGACAGGGGGCCATGGATGGAAAAGCACAGTAAGTACCATAAGTGGGTATGACACTGACTGAAAGCCAACAAGCAAGGATGACAGAGTATATTATCAGATGGTTCAATGAACAATTTTATTTCACTCATTAACCATCACGCCTCAATAAAACACCTTTGTAGGCTGCTAAATTCAACCAAAACACATAACAAAGTTCATCTTGGGAATCAATGTCAAATTCAAACAAAACAAGCACATCTATTCAGAGCAGTACAGAGTATTCATTCTTCTTTTTAAAAACATTTTAAATTGCTTTTCTTGGACCACACTTGAAAATCTTCAAAACCCAAAAAAGAAAAAAAAAAGCCCAATGTATGACACTGTAGACCTCAAAATAACAAGAATATCATCTCATCCATAGCTAGAGACAATAACTGGTTATTCAATACGAAATGATTTCGGCATTTTGATAAGGCAACTATGGCAATAGTGCCATCATTCTCATTAATTTCCTACAGTATCAGAAGCACATTTACACAATTGTCTTTCCAGTCTTTGTTATGATCGTGTTCATAAACTTGGAACACTGTTCAGTGTAATAGGAAAAACAACATATTTGCCCTGGATTTAGTTTAGACATTAAATGATAATTAGCTCATGCTAATCAACAAACAAGAAAATCAACCACCATCCCTTTAGGGAGAAATTAAAAACCAAAAGCCATATTCATGCTCAATTACTGTTGATCGGTGTATGCAAAAACCTTGCAGTTTTATATGTAGTCCTTTTTGCCTGCTTGCTAAACTGTGGACTTACCAATTTACCAATTCATTTTCAGTTCCTGATTTTAAACTTAAAACAAAAGAGACAGAAAATTAATTAAAATCCAAAATTCATCCAATGAACAGTAATGTAATTCAATTATATTCCACTTGTTTTTACATGCCAAAATGGGAAGTGTTTTTTAATAGTCATAACTGTAGTGGTACATAGCCTTTACATTTACTGTGAATTAAGGGTGATGGTAAATGAATGCCCTCCTACAAAATATATGATTATAGTGTTGCATTTCAGATAAAACTAAATGGTGTTGTCAGATCGACTGTGGGAGTATGTTGTAATTTGCACCAATCCTACAGTGTATCCACACTTGTCACCATAAAATAAGAAGTCGAACAACACAAAAATGTCTGAGAGTAAAATCTAACTGAAAACCATATAGTCTCATGTCCATTGATTATTTATAGTGCAGAAGGGTGCAGTGAGAGTTGCAGCTGATTAAAGTCCAACAGGCCCGATATTGTTCTTTCTGCCTGAGAAGATATTGTCCCAGAATAGCCATCTCTGCTGGATGCAACCGCCAGCCTCGAGGTCACAAGAATACCCATCAGGACAGCAGTGTTTTGATCCAGCACAGCACACAGCCTGTCAGTGGAAAATCTGTTTTAGCTGGTTCACTTGGTCAAATGGGTGACTACCGTGTTCAGTGTCCAGAACATAAACTTCACTGATATGCATGTATGTATCTTTGGGATATGGATTGGCAGATGGAAATTACTAACTAAATAACAGTGTTGATGGGCAGGTATTAAGATTTTCAGCACAGTTCTACATTTAGTTCAAACAGGGCCACAATTATTTTCTGAAAGCAGACCAATATCTGTTGACAGTGGCTAAGTTACTGATATGGTTACTTTAGTTAGTTAAATAAATAAATACATAAATAAATAAATACAGTGCACGTTTATATAAAAAAAAGGCAACCACTAAGTCATCTACCAGTCACATTACACACACACACACACACACACACACGCAGAGTACCTTAGGAGTGGGGCAACACGCCCACTGAGTGGCTGAGGTCCTGCAACACGTTTGCTGCTCAGGGCAATGGAAATTCCCCGCGCCGTCACATGGTACGTCCCTGGTCACCTCGGCATCACTGTGCTTGGACTCTACCACTTTGCTTACGGGGACGGAGTGGGAGACCCCGTCTTCGGCCGTCTTCTCGCACGTTCCGGTCTGCATGGCGCAGGTGTAGCCCTGGGGACAGCAGTGTTCGTGGTCCTCACAGCACACCGCCTGGAGAAGGAGAGAGAGAGAGAGAGAGCTTTACTTCTCTAAATCTACACCTCCACAAACATGCAACGTGACGTCACTGCCTGTCTACTACGACGCCCACCTTAACTAAAGGACAACAGCCCCACTGTCCCGTGGGCAGCTTACAGCAGGTGGTCCCCGAGGCGCAGGTACTGCTGTCGTCACACTTGACGTCGTGCAGCGCGTCACCCTGGCTCTGGGCCCTCTGCTTGGGGGACCAGGGGAACACGTGGGGGCTCTGGGCCCTCTGCTTGGTGGACCAGGGGACCACGTGAAGGCCCCTGGAACAGGTGGAGTGGTGGGCGTTGCATACGTAGGCCTCAGGGCAGCAGTGGTCCCCGTCGTCGCAGCAGATGGCCTGGGGAAGGGGGGGGGGGGTGGAAGAAGAAAAACTGGTCTTTAGATCAGTCCCACAGTGACATGGCTCTACACTGGCCTGACAGGTTCAAGGAGCGCTCGCTGAGCTGTAAAAGGTGAGCGTTGACGTTTTATCTCAATCAAAACACACTAGCGCCTCTCTCTCCAATGACATAGAGTGCTCCCTCAGAAGCAATGTCCCACACACTGGAAACACACGGGAGGCAAGGCTAGGATGTTGTTGTGTTGTGTTTGCATTCCCGTCAACACCAGGTTGTGTTCTCAGCGCGTGCAAGCACGCACACAACGGGCAGCTAGATGAACGTTTATCCGCATACAAGCGACGAAGCGTGCGACCCTATTCGTCCAGGTCCTTACGTCTCGCAGAGGGCAGCAGCCCCACATTCCCTCCTTCTTCATGAAGCAGCAGGTGTTGTCATCGGGGCAACCGGTGTGGTCGTCGCACATGTTCCTGGCCGGCCGGGGGGCGCCGCTCTTCGTCGCCCAGGAGACGCTGTGGGCGCCGGGGGCAGTATAAACTGTTCCATGACCCGCCTGAAAGAAGAGTTACACCATGTAAACGTTCTGGTTACATTCTGCGAGTGTTTAATGTAACGCTAATGTCTTGTGAACGCCAAATTGAGTTACTATGGCGACACCAGTATCACAGTAGCCCGGCGTGAGCGGACCCACCTCCGCCACACTGGGGAAGGCAGGGAGCTTGTCCAGCCAGGGCACCATGGCGTTCCCTGAGGCGTCGTCACACGTCTGAGCTGCCAGGTTACACACTGTGCTCTGTGGGCAGCAGTGCAGGTGGTCTTCACAGCACACCGCCTGTGAATGTGTGTGTGGACACAGGAAGGGGATTGGGGGGGGGGGTCGGAGACACACAAGCAAACTGGATCAACACCATACATTTTTCACAAACAAATAAATTAAAACCATCTGCACCAACCAAGTCGTCCTTGAATGGACACTTTATGTGAATGATGGCTTAGTAAACACACAGCTGGACTTCATAAAGCAGCTGTCAGCAGGAGAACAGCGCGCGCGTCACACAGGCTATTGACAGCTGAGCGCACATTCACAACGCAGCTGGAGGACACTGGTACACACAGACGGAGGAGCGCCTCCTCCGGGGCTAACGTCACTGACCACTGCAAACTGTGTACCTTAGGCAGGGGACAACAGGTCCAGTCACCCTGGGGAGATTTACAGCACGTGTGTCCGTCACCACAGGCTACGGAGCCATTGCAGGGCACGTCATGGGCTGGAAGTAAAGAGTGAATGTGACATGACGAATACAACAACAGTAGCCTGTGTAAATTATACATTTTATATAGGTCAGCATTTCACAATATTTGTAAAAATAAATTATTTGTGTCCTCTAACATGATCAAGCATTTACACATCGAAGGAGCAGTAAAAGGTGTAGACGTGCAACATCTGAAATGGGAATCAGCATCAAACGATAGCAAATGTTAATATTAATAACATTTGACTGGTTGTGTGAGCATGTGCTATTGTTTTTTGATGTCATTGTGTCAACTGTGGTCAGTTTGTGAACTGGTCCAAGACCAGTCAGTATTAACAAGTAAAGACCCTCACTTTAATTACAATTAAAATATCACCTCTGGGGTTTTCTACAACACTTCGCTGAACTAATGATCATTTGGGAGTTGGGCTGTAATATCATGTTTCTCTTTGTCCACAGACCTGTCTTCTGTACTGCTGTGGGTGTATCCACAGTGGCAGCCATTTTGATGGCCATGCTGGTCTCTCCATGAGCTGTCACACACTTGCTGTGGACCAGATCACATATGGTTTCTTCTGGACAGCAGTGGAGGTGGTCTGAGCAGCACACTGCCTGGAAGACGAACACATTTAAAGAGTTCCTTTTTAGTGGCATTACCTGGGAACACCCAGTGGGTGGCGGTCAGGTCTCATCTAGAATATATCTGGTGGCGTTACCAGTAGCAGCCTAGCATTGGACCAGTGTGAACGACTGCACGTGTGTAACGACTGCACGTGTGTAACGCGACCCCCTCCACACCTACACAAGTCATTTACTTTATGTAGCTTTATTCGTGTGCTTTGGCCTTTCGCCCACACAAAATGTATTTTAGGTCACTGAAATTGCCTAGAAGAAAACGTGAGTTTGTGGCTTCTAACGCCAGTGTTCGCCATCATCTCCTTTTTTGATGTCGGGGAGAGCGTGCGCCGTTATCGCCTTTCTTTACATGAGGTGTTTTTCATAACCTGTTACAATGACATTTTCATGCGGATGGAGAGCTTCATCTTTTTTTTTTTTTGCTTGTATGGACGGGGGAAGAGGGGGGGGGGGGGGGGGTTCATTTTAATAAGTAAGGAAACTCCCCTGTGTAATATGTAAAAACACACCAGTGTACCAGTGTAAGTGTGGAGCGGGCATAAGAGGGGAGGGGAACCAACGCGGTCCTCTGTTACAATAACTGCCTGGCCACACTCACATTGGGCATGGGACAGCAGCCATATGTGCCGTTGGCCATGAGGCAGCACGTGGTCTCGTCGGGGCACGTTGACACCTCGTCTGGACACTCCACTGTCGGGGAGCGAGGAGAACAACACAGGTGCGGTTACTGAACGGCGCCTGCGACAGTGAAGCTCAGTGGAAATGCATGTGCGGCTGTGGCTGGAGACCACTTCGGCTGGAATCGCACAGCGTGGGATGTGGTCCCTGCGCTCACCGTCACGGGGGAGAGCAGCGCTCTTCCTGACGAGGGGGACCTGCGTTTCACCAGACACGCACATCTCGTGCTCGAGGTCACATGTCGTGTTGCCGGGGCAACAGTGTAAATGGTCGTTGCAGCACACAGCCTTTAAATAAAGAGACACAGCAGCCACAGTGGAGTTGAGAGCAATTCATTAATGGGTTTTCTTTTTTAAATAGCATTACATCATGTTATCTACTGAGGCTTACACATCACAGGGAAGGTCCATATCCTATTGCCTAGCTTTTCACCCCTTTAAGATTACATTATTGTACATGTTCTGGTGAAGCAGAATGTTGTAATTGAATAAAAGGTTACTGTTAATGAATATATTTTTATTTACTCAACCTTGTAAAGATATATCAAACATCAATGTCAGCTATAAGGTTTACTTTTATTTGTAACAACCCCACTGACAGATTTAGTATCAAAAACATATCAATTCATACAGATCTTATTCCATAGATACTGTAGACGTGTTGAAAACAGAAAGTCACATACTGCAGCAAAATCTTTTTGTTTTGAACATGACTCAACTCGTGAGTTTCACGCTTTCAAAAGTATCTTTTTGAAGACATAAAGCCTATATGGCTGTTTTAATAACAGCATTATCAGCACAGAACTAACAAATTAGCCTTCAGTGAGGTTGGGCTATTACCATTAGAAATCATGAGAAACAGCATTTTAATAATGTATTGATCGGGGGAAAAGGGTGAACCTAACCATTACGATCAATCTATCGCTCTGAAGAAAGATCAATTAGAAAGATCATTAAGATCAAGCAATCGCTCTGAAGAAAGATCAATTAGAAAGATCGTTAAGATCAATAAATCAATCTGAAGAAATTAAACAAGACAAATAATGCACAAACTTTAGAAATACTTGTATAAATTCAGCCATGGACCAGGACAAAGACTGAACGCCAAATGGTAGTATAACATGCAGTATATAGCATAATATCACTGCACATATACATAAAGGTATATGTCTATCTTCAACACATAATGTATTACCATCTTTGTTTCACGGGGAAAATCCAACATTTTTTCTCACTCTATATACAATAGCACTCCCCGATTTGCTACTGCAAACTAACTGTAAAACCAAAACTTTGTTTATCTCTAACAGTCACAATGCATCATCTCTGAATTCCCCTTTAAGATCAAATGCTTTTTTGATGAATTCCCTGTATGAACAGAGAGTCTCATCTCTCCCTTGTCCCCACATACTGTACCTCTGGGTAGGGGCAGCACCCATAGTCTCCACTGACCAGCAGGCAGCAAGTTGACCCATCTGGGCAGCTTTTCTTACCACCAGGGCATGTCACAGACATCACAGCAATGCCTGCAGGAGGACACCACTTACGGTAGTATGGTATCACAGTTTATACATTGTATACAGCTTTAATAGCTCAGCAAATGATACCTGTACACATTATTATAATTTGTTTCCTGATGATGCATCATGCAACTATTTCATATTTACCATATTTTACAGACAGCTTTTAGTTTAGTCAGGTCTATCTTAGCGTAGCTGTCTGGCAGACTCCTGCGACTTATCCCAAAGCAAATAATGTGTATTTTCTCTACTGCATACCAACTATGGCCAAGAGATGGCACTAGACACACTCATCGTGACAGCTGAAAAGTGGCTACTGTACCACCAAAAGAGTATAAATGCGACTTAGATGTTTATTCCTCAACACATTTTGAACTAAAAACTAATAGCGTGGAAAATATGGAACTCAACAGCTAATATGAAGAGTACTCTACCGGTTTTATCTTTCCTTTTCATAGCAGGACGTTTGGGCAGCATGGGAAAGTATTCCAGTGTGGCAGACACACATTTAGCGTGAGGAAGATCACACTGTGTTCCCTCTGGGCAGCAGTGGAGCTTATCCTCACAGCACACCGCCTAGACCGAGACAGAGAGAGTTTAAACATGTTAAGGCAGGAGTACAATAGAAGGGCTTGGGTTTGATCCAATATCTGCAACTATCCATTAGCGTCTGAACACTGGTAAAACCGATGACTATACAGCAACCTTACTTCAAAATTAGAACACATACAGCCGCGGAAAAAAGTAAGAGAGTACCGCAACAGTTTCTCAGATTTTTACTTATATGTGATAAATGCATTTTTTTATTGGAATATATATAATTTTTCTATACATGTTAGAATGTTTACATTTACAGTATATACAGTATATACTATTACATTTTAAAGAATGTGCAGTGACCTCTTTATTTTTTCCGCGGCTGAACACAAACATTTGAGAAGAAATTGTCTGTTTATTAGTTGTATTACAGATTTATATTGTTATAACATACCTGTATTACAAGTAAATGTGTAAACAGCATCATATATGCATTAGAAGTATGTATTTTGAGATACAAAAGCCGATCAGAGAGCAGACAGCCGTTGGTTCACTTCGTACAAACACAAAACGTGTTTTCAAGGTAAAACAGCTGTAGGATTTAGGCTAACCTAATGTGCCTCTATTCTAAATGCCACTCAGCGGCATATTGGTGTGTGTGCTACCTTGGCCATGGGACAGCAGCCCCAGGAGCTGTCCGGAAGCTGGCAGCAGGTGGTGTCAGTCGGACACTCTGACTCCTGGTCTGGACAAATGACTGCCTTCACGCCCTGCTGGGGAAAGAGCCATGCCAAGCCATGAATACCAATGACGGGAAGACATGAAAGACACTTGATTTGTAGGACAGAAAGAGTATAATTATGATGGAGAGCTTAAAAGGTATAGTCAGCTATTTCAAGCTAATGCACGTTTTGTCAAATTCAACAAATATATCCTTGCATTTCGCTATTTTACCGTTCTCTGTGCCTGTTGAAACAACATAATCTGATACTTCTACACAGCTGTAAATAGTAACATAAACAAGATGGCGACCCCCGCTCATAACAACACAGCCGTAGCATTACGCTTTGCTTCACAATGTGTTTCAATGTGTGGAGTGACGCCGCGGACGTACAGAGGGATATTCTTACCAAGCGTTGTCGAAAATGACTAACCCTGCCTTTAACTCAATTCTAAACCAATCATTTGTGTCAAATAAAGGTACACTCCTGCATCGTGTGAAACAAATGTCAGCTATTCAGTGGTCGTGTGTGAAACCTAGTGCTGTACGGGGATGGGGACATATGTGCTTTGTAGGAGGTGTTAAGAGGAACATGAGCCTCTTGACACTCTGGAGTGTTGGTAACACTGCTTTCAAGTTCAGAGGAGTGTCTCTTTAAACCACTATACTGTATGCTTTATAGATGAAGCTCATAGCAATTCTTTTATTAAACGCAAAATCACATTTGTAAAAAGAAAGGTTATCTATAATCCCTGAGTTGTTGTTTTCCCACATCATGCCATGATCATTTCCTATTCCGTCCTATGTTTACCTTCTTTGCCTGCCCCATTGTTCCAGATCTGCTGACTGGCTAGCTGCCAAAACAGTCATCACAACTAGCTGACTGAAGAAACAATATAGCGACAGGGAAAAGAAAAAAAAATAACTATTTCAGAACCACTGCTCTAGAGGAAATGTGGGCATTAGGCTACCTGCAGTGTTAGCATGGGTTGTTGGGCTGGAAGTCTTCTCAGCCAGGACAAGGAAACGGTCTTATTGAGGCACTTGGCATGGACAACGTCACATAGGGTGCCTTCGTAACAGCAGTGGAGGTGGTCGGAACAACACACAGCCTGCAGCGAAGTAAAGCGGACGATATTAGGCAAGACAGAGTGATAAGACCAGGAACAGCACAGAGTTGTAAGACAGGAAATCCTGACACAAAAAAAAGCCTGTGTTGATTTTACTTACACTAATCCTGCATTTGTCAGATATCTATTTTGCACGCTCATAGACGGACTGCTGACATGGTGTACCTTGAATAATTCGGGTGGGGGTTATGACACTTTCGGCAAAAAAATCATGTGACTTTGCTAAAAGGTTCACTCCCATACACCTTTTATGTTTTGTTTTTTAACACTGCAAACAGTTTTCAGTAGCATAAATGTGTTGAGAAAATGTCAACGTCGTACAGGGACATGAACAACTAATAACCACAAGCCTTTAGAACGAACTGAGGCCAGACAGAGAACGTATTGTAATTACGTGTCTAAAATGGCATTTATCCAATAGCAGCTGCTGGCGGACAACTCGCTCGCTCACTCACATTAGGTAGGGGGCAGCAGCCATAGCTCCCATCGGGGCTCTGACAGCAAGTGTGCTTCTCTGTACATACGCTCCCATCTGGACAGATGACTGCTGTGCTCAGGCCAAACAGCGCCAGCCACACGATCCCCATCTGCAGGGTCTTGTGGGGAAAGGGGGAATGGGGTTGAGGTGTGTAGTTTGATTCATTGAACATCTACGTGACTTGCGGGCAATATGCTGTATCGTATCTGATATTGGTGGTTTCTGTGAATTCATGTGATAAACCACTATATCATTTTAGTGTTGGAAAATAATAGTGGACAAAGTCACCAGCTGATTAAGCATTCCAACTAAACCCTAAAGAAAACAGAGTAAAACAAATAATATATATATATTTATATATTTAAATGAATAATATATTAACTTTATTGTTTTCTTTGGGGTTTAGTTGGTTAACTTTAGTGCATATTTTATCAGAATCTATAAATTGTAGGTCTATTAACAGCAACTGAAACATTTCATTCATTGCAACTGGTAATGTAATGATTAAGTACTCCGGAATCTTAAGTCTGAATATTTACTGCTTCATATTATTATTACAGGTGTCATGAATGTTTAATAAAATAGAGTTCCAATACACAAGAAAATGAATAGCCTACCTGTTGTAGCAATAGTGCAGCAATATTGTGACAAATATTTACACAAGGAGGCGTGTGGCAATTAAACAGACAGATAAATACAGAGACAGAGACAAAGAAATAAAGATACCATTCAAAGCTCTGACAATATACAAAAGGCAATATGGAAAACTTACTTACCATTGTACGCAGATGTTTTAGATGGAGGCAGGAAAATGTGAGTTGTATTATTCACAAATGGAAGTGGAGCATGCCCTGGCTTGTACTACCGCCTGCAGAGCAAGACCACAATATCAGCTTGATGTGGAAAACTGAGGCCAATATATTCACTTTCACACTCAACCACACCATATGATAACTGATCAGTGGTCAATCGACAAAACCACGTTCCAACATAAGATCGTTAGAATGCCTTTAATCCATTTAGCCATCTAAACGATGTTTTCAAAAGCATAATAGTTGATAGGCTAATGTTAGCTAGATGGCTAAGATTAAATATCTAACCGGCTGTTGACCTGACGATTAAATGTACCGGTAGTTTGAAAATGTATACATTTGTCCTCTTACCTTGTACGTACGATATGGCACAGAAGTGTTTAAGTCGTGCTATGTATAAGTTTCTACATAAATAGCACTAAGGCATATAAAAATGGTAAATAGTTCCCGAAAGGGGATTGAACAATCACATGACTATCACGTGACGAAACTGAGCCCATACCACCACGGTATCATGGGGGCAGATCCTGCAGCTTCACAACCATGTGATTCAGTCACATGCACTTATACTGTGCGTGTGTGTGTGTGTGCGTGTGCGTGTGAGTGCGTGTCATCATAGCCTTGCACATATTTTCTTGTGAATACTTAACAGTAAAAATCTAAACAGAACACAGATGACTGTGGAAACAAATTTATTTTTTTGAATCTTGTTTCATACAGAAATAATCAGTTTACAGTTTACAAACATCTGACCAGGTTCGAAGCATATGGTTTTCCACACAGATGACCTACAGTTTAACTTGCCGACCCTCAATAGTTTATGCTGTAGCACACCATTGTTTAATTCCAACTACATTTCTCAAAACAATGTTAAATTCACAAACTGAATCTATTGAGAAATCCCTTCTCATGTCATGTAAAACTGTAAACCAGCAAGGACAGCCACATTTGCACTACTCAATAAATGTATATCTTATCCAGAAGATACATGTATAATTTACAGCAGAGGATAAAACATTTCAGTAGGAATATTTCATGGCTGTTATTGACACTTTAAACATCAAATTTTCAGCATGTTCTGTAGGCTACTGGCACAGGCTTATGTTATGAACAGCAAGCAGGGTGGTTTAAAAAATACCAACAATTAGGCTACTCACGCTTGATATTTCCTATTCATTTAATAATTTACATATAATGCTCTATACCAAACAGACACACAAACAAAAACAAAAATATTAAATGTTCTTGTTGGTTTTAGTGTGCTGAGTTTGTGTTTATGAAATAGCTAACATAGTTCACAGTTGGCAATGTGTCATAGGCAGTAGTGATCTAGCTACAGTGGTGGGAGCATCTTGGTCAGAATGTTATTGTTGTAAACATTAATGACCGGAAGTGACGTTTGTTAGAAGTGAATAAAAAGGACTACTCTTATTCTATTATATGAAATACATTTGGCAACGTAATGCAAATGCATTAGTTTGTGCCAAGCCTCCTGGATCATTAAAAAAAAAGTTAGAATTAAAAACACCCTATTCTACATATTACATGCACATCCAGAGTCATATACATACATAAAATCTCATATAGTTCCGAGTTCATATCATTTACAAGTTTGGTGAAAAAAGATAGATACAAGAAGTTATGAAGTGAATGAAGTGCCAATCTTGACAGGTTAGTTAAAGGTATGCTCCTCATTGCGTTATGGCATTCCCAGATCATGCACTCTCAGTTTCAACCCAAAGCGACAACAATGCTGGTATAAACCACAAGGTTAATCCCAGACACATATCGAGGTCACACAACCTTGTTGTTCACTTCACCTTGTAAAGGACCTTCATGCCTATTACTCAACCCGATATGAAACAAGGCACTTACAGGAGAAACGTGGGCCACGCCGTCTAGAAAAAACCCTTATACATCTCAAGTAAGTGAACAGGTAGGCCTATGTCTATAAGTGAAGTTTTTGCTAATGCATAGACTATCTGTAAATACTCACACAAGGTTATTGTGTTTTATCTTTCTATGCAAGCTGTATGTGTGTATGTGTGTGTGTGTGGGGAGGGGGGGGCTTTTGGTGCCTTATACATATTTCATGCAACCTTCCTACATCAGTGGTCTTGCTGAACATTATGGGATTATTTACACAACATGAACTCCAGAGGTTTCAACAGGAAAAAGGCAGATACTGTATGCATTCATTTGGCAGAATTGTAGATGGCAATAATAAAAACATGACCATTTTAAAATCAGCTAGACAGAAGACAGAAAGCATTGAACATGATGAGCAACATGTAAACTCATTACTATCTGAATCAATAATTACAATACATTAACACAGTACTGAAGGAAGTGGAAATAATTACATCCCTGAAGGAGACAAATGTACATTGCACGTTGGAACTTAAGGTCTATTATCCATTAACAGGGGGGCAACATTTCCACACTATAAAACATTGAGTATCTTCAGAAAAAAAACACCACCCGATCATTTCTCTTTATCTCTGACCTTTAAGAAATGTTGAGAAATGTTTAATTTGCAGGATAGTAGAGTACGTAATGAAAAACAGGTCCACTTCAACTATCTATCAAAGGGAATTTTTGTATGGATTAGAGTCCAGGAATAGAAATTCTTATCCAATCCATCCGTGTCCATATATAAAAATGCCATTAATTGACTTCCAAATACTAGATAGAACCAATATCAAATAGCTAGTAAGTGCTTAATTCTCAGGATTTTCTTTTGTTTTATAAAATGTCCATTTTCAAAATCAGCGTTTTCAGTGTCTCAAAGTTTCGTTCAGAGATTCACGTTCTGCATTTGATAATTTTCATTAAAAAAAAAGTGATCTCTAAAACAAAACCAAAAAAAGACCATTGGCCAGTGAAGTATTTGTGCTTACTGATTGTTATGTTGGAGGTGCAATATTCAGTATTTATCCATTTCTGCAGTGATTTGATTGCCCATTGAATAGATTGTGAGAGCATTATTGTTCAATGAGATCTGATGAAACGGCTCACTTCTTGGGGTGGAAGACCATAAGAGGCCTGTCTTCTATCTTCTGCCATGGACTCTTCTTGTTCTCATCTTTGTCGTCCGGGTCATCCTCGGGACTTGTCATGGAATCACGTCGATTCTCACTATTGCTGCTGCGGCTGCTATTCCCGCGACTTCGCCCTCTCCTGGGGATGGTCGAACCTCGCGACGACGGGCCTTCATCCAGAAGAGGGGTGAGAGAGTTCTCTTCAGGGGAAACTGGCCGTCCTTCACTACTGCTGGGCTCACTGTGGTCTGGGTAGGCTAGCTTTGAATAGGTCTTTCCACCACTGCTGCCAACACCATGTGCCTTTCGTCCCCCGGTACCCCATCGTTCATCTTTGCCCTTCCGGTTTGCCGCCGAAGCCTTGCGTTCCTGGGCCTCCATAGGTGGTTCAAGGTTGTCTCGGATCGCACTGCTGGCTCCACCGCCGAACCCACAGCCCCCACCGCTGAGGTCGTTGCCAGCGTCGATGTAGGAATGGCGCACGTGGGCATTGGCACGTCCATCCAGGGAAATGAACCATGCCCGTGGGTGTTGCTTCACACCCAGTTCCAGAAGCTTCTTCTCGGTCAGAGCCTGGAGCTCTCCATTCATTTGTGCCATGGTGGAGTCATTGAAGAGGACTGGGATGGTCATGGGTCCACCAGAGCTGTCAGACGCCCAACTTGGTTCCTCAGAGTCATCGCCTTGAGATCCACCTTGCTGCTGCAGTTGAGGCTGCTGCTGCCCTTGTTTCTGGGAGTGGTGATGGTGCTGCTGACCTCCTCCCATCTGTGCACCATCTTTATCTTGGTCCTTTTGGTCCTTGCCATCTTTACCCGAGAAGTCAGAGGACAGTCGCATATAGTGCGCCGGGATGACCAGGGTGGGTACCATGCTCCGGTACATGTTCTCCTTCATCTGGTCAATGGAACTACAGAAGATGATCTGTCCAGGCTGGGTGTTGAGGGAGGTCGGCCTGGCGAGGTTGTCTGCCGCGGCCGCTGAATATTCCGGGGGTTTGTCAGTCTGCGTTGGCATATAGCCTTGAAAGCGAGGCGGAGACGGAGGATTAGAGGAATAGCCGCGGTTGTCATTGGCATTGTGGTGCCGGTGATATTCTGTGTCCTTGTCTTCCATAGGGCTGTAGCTTCTGCTGTAGTCTTCATGCAGTAAAGGGTTGTCCAGATTGTTGGTCTCTGTAGCGCGTGTGACCTTCATGGGAAAGCTCTCGCCCCGCTGGGGTCCCGAGGCATTTTTGCCCTTTGAGTGGCGTAGCTTGTGAGCTGGTACATGTTTAGCGAACTCGTCCCTTGAGCTCTGGTAGTCCCGCGATGGGGACAGATCAGATTTGCCAGTGTCGGCGGAGGGGCCGGATTCCACGTGACCCCCGCAGATCAAATTCAGGCGTGAAGTGGATGTGCCCTGGTCTCGCTTCGAGCCATTTAGATTTGAAGCGTGGGGCTTGGCTTGCTGCCGCCGTGGCTTCAGACACTTACGCCTAAAAAAGACACAAGAGACACCACAAGTCAGAAAGAAAAAACTGCCTAGGAGAGCCCAAGACAGAAGCACAGATTAGTGAAGACCAGAGCCGTATAAAGAGAGAATTGCGTCATCTCTGTCCAATGGACCAATTTTTTACAGCAACGGAGCCTCAAAATAGTTCTCGGAAGTTAGCCTAAATATACAAAGTACACTATAAATTCTATTTTAAATGTAAATCGATGCATTTATTGACTACTAATTACCAAAAAATGTTGTTATGTATCTGTATTTATATATTCAAATTGTCCACCAAACACTTCCTGGAAATATTTTGCCGTAGGTATAGCCTCTCCATGAACCATGTGACCGTTGAAAATGTCGAACTTCCGTCGGCGTAACTCTGTTCTTTGCATGGCCCTGGTGAAGACCATACAATGTTTCTTTTATTTATTGCCAAATCACCATTGCAAACTTCGTCTTTAAATTGCTTCTAATTAACACTCAAAAGTGAGACCTACGCCCCCCCCCCCTCCACACACACAAACCTGCAGTAGTAGAGCAGCACACACAGCAGGATGAGCACCAGCAGGGCCAGAGAACCCAAGATGGAGAGCAGGAACAAGGTGTGGTAGGTGGTGATGTCCCTCAAGCCCGGGTGTCCAAGACCCATGCCTGAAAGATAAAGCATGGCAGTCAACCCGCTCAGAACTACGAAGGTTCACTTCTACAGCAGCTCGGTTTATCCACCTCAGACGGTCTGAGAAGACTGAAAATTAAGAAATATGTGCTGAGGTCAGTCCTCTTGCGTTCACATGATTAATCAAATTAGATTAAAGAAAGGGATAAACAGACCGTAAAAGGAACTTTCTGGAAATAATTTTTGAGCATACGATGATTGACTCTCTCGGGTCACCTGGATATAAAGGTATGGTCAGTAATTTTTCCTAAATTCGAGCTCAAATCAAAACAGATTTACAGAGCCAGGGCTGTGTCGAAGTATCTGATTATTTTTTCAACACGAACAGAGAACGGTAAACTAGTGAAATGTGAGGAGATATTTCTTCAAACTGACAAAAAGTGTATTAGCTTACATTTAGCTTGTAATAGCTGATTTAGGATGATGTACATGTATATGTAACTTCTTCTTATTATTATTCTTGTAACAATGAAAATCAGAAAACCATTCTACACATGGTCAATGACATAAAAAGACAATGCATGGCACACCAACAGCAAATTATGTAAAGTCCCAGCAACAGAACAGTGCTGGTGAATTAAATACCCTCACCTGAAGATGATGGAAAGGCAGCAAGCCAGTAACCCATCTGAGGAACCACAACATTCCAGATGAACTGTGTGCCTTCCTTTTTGATGTAACCTGTCCCATTACGGACCCACAACCCTGTAGAGAAATAGGAAATTACTTACATACGCAGAAATACTACCAGTATATCGAAGCACTGAATAGAAAACATGAGACACCATGCATTGTATATCTGTCCCGTACCTGTCTTAGGCTGGTACACCCAAGCAGGTATGCTTGTGGCAATCCTATTGCGTGTGTCAGAGGGGAGGGGAACAGAGACGTGGATCGGGTCTGTGACCTGGATGGCGCCGCCATCCTTGTCAAAGAGTTGGATGCTGACCAGCGCCAATGCTGTCAGGTCGGTCCACCCTGTTTGTACACCTGGTGATAAATGCAATATCTCCTTTACAGTAGCTTCCACAACATACAATGGTATTACTATACGCTGCCATTGCAAAGACATGCATACTTTCAATCAGACCTAAAGAGTAGCTAGCAGACTTTCTAAAACTACGAGTCAATTCCAAGAAGTTGCTAAGTGCTTTTAAGGGGGTCTTTTTCAATGCTTTTGGATGGTTGTTTACATGGACCCTATTATTCTGATTAGAATTGGGTTAAAAGCCCAACCAGAATGAAACGTCTGTGTGTCTAGAGAATTGACATACCATTCCCAACAGTGCCATACCATCCAAGGGGTAGACTGGCCCACAACGGCGCGCCAGACAGATTTACTATATAAGTCTCTAGGTCCAAGTCAGTCGGTATGTCATTCTTTGTGAACTGCTGAGATTGTATGTTATTGGTTAGTGAAGATAGAATGGACCCAGAGTCTTGTATTTTTGATCTGTTATTATTATATTAAAGCTGCTTTGTTATAACTTGGACACAGTTTCTCCTCCTACTTAAACTCCATAAAAGAACACGCAGGAACTGGCCAGAACACGCAGAAAGGCCCAACCTGATTGAAATTTAATTCTGAAGCAGCACCCGAAAATTTGTT
>JAODUH010042753.1:0-20335 GCA_027564835.1 Typhlichthys subterraneus | reverse complement strand
TCCTTACTCCACAACAACTTTTCTTTCAGTTTAAGAATCAGTTATAAACTCTTATTTAAAATCAGAATTGATACAGGCACGAAGGAATTCTTGAACCTATTCAATTTAAATCTTTTAAGTCTGTAACATCTCCCTGATGGCAACACCTCGTATTGAGAGTGTAAAATATGTGAAGGATCCTCTAAAATTCTCATGACTTGAGTGAGAACACACTCAAGTCATGTAGCTTGGAGATTAATCCCTTTCAGACCAATGATTTTCATTGCATGTTGAACCAGGTGAGATAGTTTTGTTTTCAATGACATAGAAAGATATCCAAACCAAGCAGTCATTCCATACCTATCTATACTCTCAAAAACAGCCTGGTAAAAGAGAAACAATTTTTTTATTAACACCATACAGACGCAATCTAAAAAATACATTCTCTGAAGGAGTCGAGAGCACACCCAGTCAACATGAGTATTCCATGACAAGGTACAATCAATAATCACACCTAGGTACTTGTAGGACTGAACTTGAGAAATCGGCTGATTATTAATGACCACTGGACTGTGATCACCTACTTCCTTGAAGTCTAAAATAATTTCCTTTGTTTTGTTGTCATTTAGAGATAGGTGGTTGGTATCATACCAATCAGTAAACTCCCTGACTTCTGTAAGATACATATTAGTATCATCATCCTTACAAAGTAGACTTAACAAAGCCGAATCATCCGAATATTTAAAAATATAGTACTGCGAATGCCTGGACGAGCACTCATTAGTATACAGAGTAAAAAGAACAGGTAAACTGACACAGCCCTGAGGGGCTCCGGTACTGGTTGTTTTTAGCTGTGACAGGCTGTTGTTGACTTTGACCTGCTGAGTTCTGTTTGTTAGGAATGAGTGATACCACTTAACTGAAGAATTAACATCCAACAGTTTGAGTTTCTGGATTAAAAGATATGGCTGAAGGGAATTAAAAGCAGAGATGAAAAAAAGAGCAACCGGGCACAAGCTTGACTGTCCTCTAGATGTTTTAAAATGAAGTGCATAATAGCATCGTCTGTGCTCCGACCTTGTCTATAAGCAAACTGTAGTGGGTCTAATTTATCATTCACATCTGCTTTTAACAAGGATACAACATATTTTTCAAGGCATTTCATCACAATGGATGTAAGAGCAACTGGTCTGAAGTCATTATGATCTGAGGGATGAGCCTTCTTAGGGACAGGAATGATTACAGAGGATTTCCATAACGCCGGAACCTTGTGATCATCTAAAGACTGTTGAAAGATCGGGCACCATGCCGGACTAAGTTCCTCCGCACAGGTTTTTAACAGAAAAGGTGATATCCCGTTAGGACCAGTAGCCTTTTTTTGTACACGTTTAAAGAGATTCTGAACATCTTGTGGATCTATCAGAAGCCTGACCTCCTCACCTTCATTGGTTAAGGAATCCAATTCCTTTAAACATTCTTCAGAAAAGTCCCGAGTTTCAAATCTTAAGAAAAAGTCGTTTAAATCATTAGCCATTCCTATTTCATCGGATGTGACCAAGCCTTTTTTAGCAGGGCTTAAGTTCGTAATAGTCTTCATGGAGTCCCAAAGTCTCTTCAGATTTGAACTATTAAAATTATCTTCTAATTTCTTCTTCTGTTTTGTCCTGGCTATTCTCAACTGCAAGTTCAATTCCTTCTGTGCAGATCTAATAGCCAAACTGTCCTTGGTTTCAAAAGCAATGATTTCATGTTAATGCAGTCTTTTATATTTTTAGTAATGTAGGGTTTGTTGTTTGTATAAATGACTACTTCCTTTTTTGTAACTACCTTATCTATACAAACATGTATGTAATCAGTTGTAGTTTCAGTGGCTATGTCTATGTCCTGGTTTTTAAAAACCTTCCAGTCAGTGCATACTGAACGCATAAACATAAACGCTGTTCTCAAACAGCGAGTGTTAAGACATAACACAGTAAAGAATCCAACATGAGAATGTTGGACTGCTGCTTGAATAACTTCAGTAAATACCATCAAAAACAAGGACAAATACATGGACCAGACAAGCAAAACATGTAGAAAAAAGGCCTGTGCCAACATCAATTTTAATCAGTTGCAGAAACATGAAATTGTGTTAGTGACAAGCCACTGGAGGAAATAGAAAATTAATAGGGAAAATGTTGGTAACGCATGTTTCAGCTCATGTGTGCAAACACACTAAAAGATAACCATTTCACTCTTATGCCAGATCACACCTGCATGCACTTGGTAATTATTAAAAACAGACAAGAAAATCACATACCTTGCAAGCAAAAGCTTTAGTGAAATAACAGCGTCACTCACAGACCTACAGTAGCTTGTGCGTCCTTCCCTTATAACAAGCTTCATTTACAAGCAGTGAAGTATGCCAACTCTTACTGTCAGTTTGCTATGCCCCATAAATCAATGTTTCACCTGTTAAGGTATAAGTGGTTGGTATGACAACATCAAACATCACTTACTAGGTTAATTAATATATAACTATTCAGAGGGGGCTGCCTATATTTCATGTAGAACTACATCTATTCTGAACACATCAATCACACTCTAGATGCTCTTTGTTAGCATCATCATCATCATCATCAACTCTAGCCTGGGCTGCTTAAAGCCAGGTGTCCCACTCAACACTGACTGCTACGGACAATGGGGTGCTGGAAGCAGTATTCTGCATCTGCACTGTTCAGCAGCACACCACCAGCAAGAAGATAAATGGCTCTGTATCACGATGACATTGTGGTAACCACAAAGGCACACGTGCATTTATTTGGTCAACTGGATTAACCAAATACAGAGTATTTCTCCACACAGTAAAATCCCTGACACCACACCAAAAAAGTCATGTAAAATGTCATTAAACAATGTCATTGATGAATGACTGACATCTGTCGTCAGAGAATCAAACTAATAGGTCATGAGATGGGGGTTAATCCCTGCACAGACTGCATGTTCTGCTCTCCCAACCTTTACATGCACTAACCCCTAGTCTAGTAGTGCATAGAACTATATAATAAGTGCGACAGGCTCACCAGCTGGCAACATTAAGAAGTTGCTACATTTTATTTTATTTTCTCTCTCTCTCTCTCTCTCTCTCTCTCAAAATGATACACATTTGTTACAATCCCTCGTCATTGTTAGCCTATGCAAAGCAAACAAACACGTGTAAACATTTATCGGCAGCATTTTATAAATTGGGGAAATAATGTTACACAAAAATGTCTCCCCTCATGCAAGGAAGCTAAATAAGTTTCACAAGATAGTTTTGAAATCTAAAGATAATATGAAGAAGTAAGGTTGAACGTAGACACGAGTATAATAAACTACTTTCAACATCCTTAGTATAATTATTTTGGATGAATGCATTTCAATTTTTATTTTTCATTTTAACAAGAGATATCAATAGTAGCCCTAATAAATGCCTGAAGGCATTGAGAACATTATTACCTTCAGCCTATACAGTACCTAAAGCACATGTTATGGTGCCTGCTGGAGTGTAACTAACAGTAATGTGATCAGTAGGCTAAACTAGTTAAAGCATACAATGTAATGGGCCATGCTAAACAGCTAATTATCTAGCCAGGCACGGCATAAACGCGGCCATGGCATCCTGAATACAGCTGTTGATTCTCTGACTGTTGATGGGATGCAACATAACATCTAATTACAGCAAATACCACCAATCAATAAGGTAAGTGAAGAAACATATTGTTTAAGTGTGTGGACTCCATAGAACTTATATAAGAACGTAAACTCACCAAACTCCCCGAATCTGTAGGGCGCCTCCGTCTTTGGGTGCGATTTGAAGGTAAGAAGTATTTTAGGCTACAACATTTTTGTCTCTTTGTTTGCTATTATCTTGAAAGTATCGTCTCCGGGAAAAAGCTAGAAAGAAAATATATCTTGCAACGTTTTGAGGAACTGCTGTCTAGCCAGCCTGCCCGTGTTTGCTGCAGGGATCAGTAAACGCTTTGTTTCTCAGCTAGGCTGCATCTTTTAGCGGATTTTGAAAAGCTCTTGATAAAGGAAGGGGCGGTGACCAACTGCCTGCCTGCCTCCACTTCTGGACACTCTCGGTCCCCATGTAGTGGTCCTCCAGATGTTCATGAGCTTGTATGAGTAATAGGACAACAAATAAAATAAAATGTAGCTGCGCTTTTGTTGTATTTTAATGCATTAACATAACCTCATAATTATCAATGTCACAATTGAGTTCATATTGAACTTTCATAATGGCATACTTAGTGGGAAAATATTTCCTCAATCACATACTGTATGGACCAATAGCAGCCACAGATGACTCACTTGAACATTGACCTCTTTTTACTATTTCACAATGTCAGTAACAGAGCTACATACCTTTTTTCAGTTCATTTTCAAAACAAGCAGAAAATAACGCGAATAATTTCGACTGCAGGCCTAAAGAGGATTTTTGCAGGTTTCAAGAATGAAGAGGGCTGTGTTGTTCCTGCTCACTGTCTATATATCTGTGCCTGTCATTCTGTACATGGTCCCTTGGATACTGGGACATGTAATATATTCTCACCTGGGTAAGTAGGCTACACATCTTCACATGGCATGTTTTATATCAATATAAAATATTGTTTCTGCCACAAAAGAGGCCTGTTTGAGGTTTGTGGACACTTTATGGATTAGTGATTTTGGGACAACACTGTTCAATGTGTAATAAGATGCCCACACCATTTTATGCCTCACTATTAATAATGCTGTATAATTAAACAGGCTTACTGACTTGCTATGTTGTGGTTTCAGTGCGGGTGCCATTCTTTGTGGATCTGAGCCGACCTCAGGAAGTGGTGAACCACACATGTAACTTCTACCTTACTACTGAGGAGGACATCTCAGTGGGGGTGTGGTAGGTATTGATAGAGGGTTTAAACTACACTGAGCTGAGCGAAATACTTTAGTACACACCTTAAGCCCAAACACCCCAGTGCGAATCACAAACACTTGTGATCATGTTCGTTTAAAGATACATTCCCTGCGTTATCTCTCCCACAGAATGCCACATTCCTCCTTGACTGTTTATGTTTTGAAACACAACTATCTGAAGGCTTGGATGGTGGTATGGAGAGTAGTGTGACCATAGGAGCTCTGTAGTTGGAGGAATAGGGTGCAAGCCACTTAGCCTCTGTAGTGGGAGGGCAACATCAACACACAGCTGAGCCCAAACATTACAACCACGCACAGTTGAAGTGGATACCACTGATGATCTCATATCAAGGTCTGAGATATATTCATACTAGATGGAACTAGATGGAAACAGTCAGTTCTTGTAGTCAATGGCTTGAGTGATTTTGACAGGGGTCGGAGCATTTGAGAAACAGCAACACTAGTGGGGTGCTCCTGGTCTGCAGTGGTGGAACAAAATGGCTCACTGTTGTGTTATTGATATATCTGTATCACACACAACACAACACAACACTCTCTCTTTGTTTGTTTTCTCACAGGCACACACTTCCTGTCAGCCAATGGGGAGAGGCCTCCAGGAGAGGCCCTGAGTGGTTCAGGAAGACCCTTGGAGATGGCAGTCCTGTTATTATCTATCTCCATGGCAACACGGGGTCCAGGTGGGACTAGTGTGTGATAGAGCCCCATGACTAGAGCCTAATGGAGTCTTGTGGGCATAATGAGCTCTAAGGCTTGTGGGCTGAAAAGATGTATGCACACAAGGATGCATGATGTCGCAGTCATTGAGTATTATTAAGCCTCTGGTTTGATATTTGATTATTTTCACCTCTGGTTTACAGGGCATTAAGTCACAGAGTAGAACTGATGAAGGTATGATTATCATTTTAAATGTTTGTAAAAGTTGACCTTTTACAAATTAAATAAAAATGTAGCTTTATTTTAACAAAGTGTTTGGTTTTCTAGATCTTAAGTGCAGCGGGGTATCATGTCCTGTCTTTAGATTACAGAGGTAAAACCACTTAATTTGCTTTTTTAGAAATAGTCCTAATAATGAATGTCTTCTAAACTTTTGTAAATTTGTCAAACAGTGACATAACAGTGTGTTAGTCAGGTACATTCTGGGGCAATGCATGAATAAACATATCTGGAGAATTATAGCCCAGTGATGATTGACATCTTGTTAACTGTTAAATAAAGTTGTGTTTGAAGCATTTTAGTGTACAGGCATTTAATGCAAGTGTCTCAGCTCAACATTGATTGAAATAGGATGTGCATGGCATTTGCTCTTGATGAAGTCACACTAAGCTATTTGAACATCCTGTGTTTTTTATTTCTAAGGTTTTGGCGATTCACATGGGGAGCCCAGTGAATCTGGGTTGACCACTGACGCCCTCTACCTGTACCACTGGGTAAAGCAACACAGCAATGGTGGTCTTGTGTGCTTGTGGGGACATTCCCTCGGCACTGGGTCAGTGTCTCTAGCCTTGGTTTGTTTAATGAATTGTCTACAATGTGTACACATTTACCTTTTATGTCTGTTTAAAAATACACTGTTTATTTTTTTATTTTTTTTATGTAGAGTAGCAACAAATACTGTACTCAAAGTACAGGAGGAAGGTAAGGTATTTCCCTTCAAAAGTATGTGCCTTACATTTTGCAACATGATCAACCATAAACTGCTGTTCATCTGGTAAATATGCATTTAATTATTTAACACTATATTCACCAGGCTGACTTCTGTTTATGAACATTAGGGTCGGTTGTTGATGCTTTAATTCTTCAAGCTCCATTCACGAACATGGGTGAGGTTGTGGCCAACCATATGCTGTCTAAGGTGAGTCTATCTGTGGGATCTATCTGTAGCCTTCTGTCTGTGATGATGTATTCATCTCATTTTATTTCAGAACATTCATCTTATCTATTGAAACGTGACATTCCCAATAAAAGCAAGTAATACAAATGGAACGTTACATTTCAAAATAACCTCAACTCTTTCTAGATGTACATGTTGTTCCCAGGGTTTAAGGGCTTGCTGTGGAACATCCTAGAAATGAACAAAATAGCATTTGCCAATGACAAAAAGTAAGTAATAAGTAGATTTCATTATATGTATTCCAAAAAATGACTGCATGTAAAAGTAATCTGTGAGAGACAGGTTTTCTGTTTATGCCTCCAGTTTGAAGAGTGTGATGAGTCCCATACTTATGTTTCATTCAGAAGATGACAATATTGTGCCACATTATATGGGACAGAAGGTACAGTAGAACTACAAAATAAAGTGATACTCTGTGTTTAAACATCCTAGAGTATATTCGATGACCCTTTTAACTGTTAATTACAGGACTGCATCAGGCTGTTTGGAGCCTTTAATGGACTTAATTGCATTTGTGTTTCTAGCTATTCCAGATGTCTCTTGAAGCTCAGGAGGAACGTCATATGGAGGGTCATGTTCAAATGGTCTCCTACAGTGCAGCTCTAGGGTACTCTCACAACAAAATGTATCTGGACCCCAATCTGTCCAGTGTGGTGGGGTAGGTTACTCATTTTAAATGTAAATGCTTACACACACACACACACACACCTATTTACCAGCTAAGTATTTGACATGAATAAGCCAATATGATTTGTTTTGAAATTTAATTAAGTTTTAACACACTTTGCTAATACTATAGTTTTGAAATGAATGACTCTCTCCCTCCACAGAAAGTTTCTGCTGAATGTCAGACCATAAAGCCACTCGGAAACAAAAGAAGTCAAAATAACTCACCTGTGTTGATTCTCAGGGACTGTAAACAAACTAAGTTAATTCTGTAGTAAAACATTAAGAATAAAAAGCCTAGTCTCTTCTTCAAATGGTCATTAGTGTATGGTATTTGCTTTAGTGGTCTTTTAATTTACACCTCTTATTAAAAAGGAGGAGAAGCTTAATGAATGCACTGTCAAATTCATTAACTATCTTCTCTCACTCAGCTCCATGTTGTGTGCATGCTGAAAGCATTATCTGGTGTTTCTACGGTACACAGCCCTGGCTCTGCAAATGGGAATGCAAAGTGATGCACACTGCATCATACAACACAATCCCAGCTTTGGCTTATATGAAGCATCTTATGACATTGAAGGGAGAAGTATTTTTGTTTTGATAGTTCAAATAGCAACAATCTTTCTCCAGAATCCCTTGACTCCACCTTGATATGGTATATGGTTTAAATTGTACAACTGCTTTTTAGCAGCCGGCTTTTTAGCAGCCGGCTTCCATAGACCTGTACTGCCATTTATCCAAAAAATCTACGCAATCATGATTTAATGTGTTACGATTTTATTTCACCACTTGATAAGAGAAATTGCAGTCATATTCTTACTAGAAACAACATTATCAACAGTTATTTTTATTTTTAATACATTTTAAAAATAAATAGGAGCAAATGTAGGAAAGTGAAGCAATTTCATATTGAATGCCAACTTTCTAATAGATACTCTCATTCTGCAGGAGGCACTGCAGCAGTTACTAGCTGTAACCTGTAGTTATGTTAGCTGTTAGCCAATACTTTTTCACCCATGTAAAATACTGATACATGCCTACATACTTGCTTGTTGCTCAAAGACTAAAATTAAGAGAAGTATTTCTTTCCTGATGAAATGCACACTGTCACCTTGAGACAACCTCACATTTTCTCTCTCAAAGCCTTGGCTGTCTCTTTAATGGCCTCCCTGGGCTCATTTGGAGGTGGGATCTTCAAGTTGGTGGGCTCCACCCCCCACACCTCTCTAGCATAATCTGTGATGGTGCGGTCACTGGAGAACTTGCCCGTGGCAGCGATGTTCTTGATCACCGTGCTCGTCCACTCCGTTGGGTTCTTTTGGTCAAGAACATATTTCAAAATGCTGCTTACATGAAACGCCCAATTCTAGATCTATCCCCTAGAACAGCGTTTCCCAACCCTGGTCCTCGGGGAACACTGCCCTGCATGTTTTAGATGTCTCCCTGCTCCAACACAGCTGATTCAAATGAATGGCTCGATATCAGGATTCTAATGACCCATTCATTTGAATCAGCTGTGTTTGTGCAAGGCAACATCTAAAACATGCAGGGCAGCGTTCCCAGAGGACCAGGGTTGGGAAACACTGCCCTAGAAGCCTTTTCAGACAACAAGGTCTGACAGAACCGTTTCAACAGTCCAATATTAACTTATAAGGCCCCAAATTAGGAAAATCATACCTTATACAGTTTACTTGCTTTTTCCTGGCATTTCACATAGTCTTCAAAGTCTGCAAACACCTTGAATCTAAAGAGGAAATGTATTTAAACCTGTTTAAGTAGTGACCATTGGCCTTTATTATGTGCAATATAGCTAATATACTGCTACTTACCGGTCATACTTGAAGAGCATTTCAGCGAGGTCTTTGAAAAGGTCAGGATTTCTAGGGCTGAAAAATCCACTCTTTATCTGATCCATGGTTTCTTTCAACTCTGGGATGGTCTTATAGTAAGACATGGCGTCATAGCTACAATTCAACAACGCCAAGGCATGATTAAATACAGTGACTAGAGTACACAGCAGACATCATGCAAAACATGCATCTGGCCCAATGTTGTGTGCATTAAGCACAATTCACTTCCATTAAAAATGCCCTAACCCCAGGTGGAGCTGTGGTGCATGCAGTAGCTCCCATGCCCACATGGGCCTAAGAGCCTTGGAGGCCTGCATTCACATCTGGCCCAGGATAATTTCCTGCTGTCTATCTCCACTGCATCTAGTAAAACATTAAAACGGGCCCTAACCCCTTTTTGTCCAGTTCAGCCACATCTTCCACCCTCATGCCAAAGATGAAAAGATTCTCCTCCCCGGCCTCCTCCGCCATCTCCACGTTGGCTCCGTCCATGGTGCCGATGGTCAGAGCTCCGTTCAGCATGAACTTCATGTTGCCCGTCCCTGAGGCTTCTGTGCCTGCAGTGGAGATCTGCTCTGACAGGTCTGTGGCAGGGATCACTGTGCCAGGAGAACATGACCCAAAAATCAACAAGAAAATATAGCACCTCTGGTAATACACTTTTAGCAAGTATTTAAAAACATAAAAAAGAACTAAAGCTATATTATATCATAGTTTGTGAGTTATACTGTCCAAAGTACAGAATATATATAGAACTTGGCTCAAATAAATGGCACATTATCCTTGCAGGTAAATCTGCTCATGCAACAATCAACTCAACAGGATTACTTAGTTGTACTGTACCTTTCTCTGCCAGAGAGACCCTGTAGTTCTCCAAATAGATCACCTTTAGCTTACTGCCCACTACAGGGTCATTGTTGACCACATCAGCAACAGAGGTGATCAGCTTAATGATCAACTTTGCCATGTGATACCCTGGTGCAGCCTGCAGGGGGAGACAGGAGAGTGGGAATTAAAGTGCCACAACGATTTTAGACGGAGACAGACAAACCAAATAAGCCAAAACAACATGGTATGTTCCTATAGCCTGTATTTTACACAATGTTAGCTTCATTTCACATAGTTTAGTTAAGAATCTAATATAAATCAATTGTTAATACAGTACTTCATCAGACCCCAATACAGTAACATGTTTAAGGATTAATATTGTTCAGAATTGTCATCTTATTCAATATTTAAAGTTTGTTTGACACACTACCTTGCCACCAATGATCATTGTTCTTGGAACAAAAGGTGCAGTTGGGTTCTTTCTGATGCCTTCAAGACAAGAAGACATTTTAAATGAACAATACGGTGGTCAGGAATTGCACATTTCTATGAGGAAGTTTTGAAGTAATAAAGAAAGAAATCAGTTGAAAGAGGAAATGTGTTGCAACATATGTAAATACGCAATGGATACCATTGTGATTCAACAGTACATCTACCAAAATATTTACCAAAACCTAGATTAAAATACTTTTCATCATGGTGTGTATATACTGTAAATCGGTCACACAACAACACACGAAGACAACGTTTACAATGATTCACGTACGGTTGTACATGGTGATGATGTGTAAGCAGTTGAGGAGCTGCCGCTTATACTCATGGATTCTCTTCACATGGACGTCAAACATGGACGAGGGGTTGATTTTCACCCTGTACTCATTTTCTAAGTACTGGGCAAATTTCAACTTGTTGTCCTGTGAAAAGCATAACATTACAAGGTGTTCAATCTCAGTAACATCCATCCCAAAATGAGTGTAATGCATTCCAAGCAAATATATGCAATGTTGCAACATAATAAATATATTACAGGTGGTAATATGCTTGCTCTTATTTATTTGTCAGTATGTCATGATTTTGGTTCAGTTGTATATACGATTAGTTTTTCTCCTTTGAAGTAGGATATTATTCCTTTGGGATATTTTCTCATTCTCTTATCGGTTGAATCATATACTTTAAATTCAAACTGAGCCCTACCTGCTTCACTTTAGCGACGTCTCTTATGAACGCATTATCGTCGACCAAGTCATTCAGCTTCATCAGCTGGCTGAGGTCCTTCACATAATCCTCTCCTATAGCCTGGAGGAAGTCACAAAATACCAGGAGTCATCTGTATTCAACACACTAACATAATCCTCTATGGTATTATAAAGTTGTGGCTACTCCAATTCCCTGTGGATATAACTAAAATGCCTAATATATATACACATTAAGGTTAGACAGAGCTGTGGCTTTGCCAGCAGGGTTGGATGCTAATTACAAACAGCCTCTCCAGGCACTCAGTCAATTGACTGGTCCCCTGGCAGGCCAATCACACCTCAGCTATAAGTTCAGCCAGCCCTGGGTTGCACAGTAGCAGCCAGCGTCTCGGAGTGATTCCATTTGTCTTGTTCTGGAACTTCTCTGGTTCCAATTCACTGAAATCCCGAAATCTACGCAAGCAGAACGGGGTACATGTTGTCGAGGATGAATATGGGTATGGAAGTGGTTTTCTACAGTAATAGTGTTGGGAGCAGCGTAGCTACATACACCTCAGTCTTGATGATTTTGGAGTGGATCTCTGCGACGCCATTGACGGCATGAGACCCAACAATGCACAGGTGAGCCATGTTGACCCTCTTGCACCCATCTTCTTCAATGAGAGACATTCTCCTCAGCCTGTCCATGTCTTTTGGGAAGAGGGCAGCGATCCGCTGGATTAAGAACAACAGACAAAACGTTGACAACAACTGTGTGTGTGCTACATACATTGAGGTGGGCCTGTGTGTGTGTGTTACATACATTAAGATGGGCCTGTGCGTGCGTGTGTGCGTGAGTGGGGTACATACATTGAGGTGCGTGTGTGTTACATACATTAAGGTGGGCCTGGTTGATCTGGTAGATAATCTGCAGGTGTCTGGGCAGGAGGGTTTCCAGCAGATCAACCGGCCAGCGCTCCAGAGCCTCGGGCAGGACGGTGTGGTTGGTGTAGGCGAAGGTGCGCTTTGTCAGGTCCCAGGCCTGGTGGAGCACCAGCAGGATCCTTAGAGTGCATGTCCACTACATTACTGTATGGGTCCTATCAGTGATTCACATTCTGACAGAATGGCGGTGCATATTTTGTCTGATTTATAGTTTGTTCTGTCCTACCAAAGGAGTTCATGGTATTGGAGTGCATATTGTAAAGTTACTGTATGCTACTTAGTTATTATTGTGCATAAGTACATTCACTTTCTTCTGAAGATACTAGATTTGACTATGTCTAGCTGTAATTGTTAAATGCGTTGTCTAATCCAAAAAACAACAACAAAGGAGAATGATGTACCCACCGTATCCCAGTCAAGTTTCTCAATATCAACTAATATTCTCATCAGCTCAGGAATGGCCATTGAAGGGTGAGTGTCATTCAACTGTATGGCCACCTGAAAAATAACAAATTCCAGTGACCTCAGTGAAACTGTTATTAAATTACAATTAGAGTACAAATAATAGCAGATGTAAGTAGACATTTGTCGCTATTAAATTGACACTTAAATAATCCACTATGAAAGGAATGAGCAGAGAATAAGAGGAACGCTATTTTATAATCCCTCCTGTGGATTAAATCACCATCAAACTAATCTTGACAGACAACATTGAGCTGTATGATGCTCGCTAAGGCTCATGGGATATTTGTTATTACTTTCTCCGGGAAGCTTTCGAAAGAGCTTCGACTGGAAGTTCCCTTCTTGGTAGTCTTGAAACGACGGATGATGTCTTGGAGGGTCGCTGCAACCACAAAGTACTCCTGCTTCAGACGCAGCTCTTTCCCCTCAAAGAACTACAGAGTAGGATGTTCATGTAGGACAGGAAAACACAGACACTAAAGGGACATATCTCAATTACTTTATACTGTATATTGGTTTATGCAGCGGTGCTCATTTAGAATTATTGGATAATCATAATAAGGGTAATTACCACTACTTTTTAGCTGGTTCCTGAATAGTAAGATATAGTATATATATATATGTTGACTTACTGATATTATACTTACATTGTCGTTGGGGTAGAGAACACGAGAGATATTCTCCGCCAGATTTCTGTCCAGAACAGCCTGGATGTAATCTCCAACATTAACTACAGAAGGGTCACCTACATGTCAGTTTCATACTGCCTCATAGAGCAAGGACATCTGCCTTTATGTGTGCTAATAACAGAATTATTCACAGACGCTAAAAGATGGCGTTGGCACGTACAGTCTCGGAGGTTAAAGTCATTGGGAGCACGAGCAGACCACAGCCTCATTGTGTTCACAGTGTTGTTCATGTAGCCAGGGATGGGCGTGTCATACGGCATAGCCAGAACCACCTACACAGCAGTACACACACACACACACACACACACACACACACAACACCATAAAGTACACTCTGGTATGTCCATTGTGATTAAACCCACATTGAAGAATACATCATTGAAAGGAATCACCGTTTTGGTTTGAAACTCAAGGAATGCATACCCCTTCCCCATCAGACTACCAAATGTCAAAATCAAATGTATTTATAGAGCACATTTAAAAACAGCGAGTGTCAACCAAAGTGCTGTACAATGAAATAAAACAGTAAGGAATCAAAACAGGAAGTCAAGCAACATGACAAACGTAGAAATTACAGTTCACGTTTGCCTACTCATTTCAGACTCGAAAGCCAAGGAAAACATATTTTTAAGGCTTTTTAAGGTGAGATTTAAAGCGAGAGGTGTTTCCACAAGTAGTGGAAACACTGGTCACTATGTCCTCCACTCTCCTCCTTGTACGCATTAGGTCACACGGTTGTCTTAGCCTCTCCCCTACAGTGCATTCATGCACAGTTGTGTTTCAAAGTGCGGAGCAATGTGGGCCTTACAGTGACACCTAGACAGACCTACTAGAACTAAACTAGAACTGTCGTATATGAATGTACCTGAGTGTCGACCCATTTGGATCCTTCTTTTGTCTCCTCTACTCGTCCATAGAAGTGAACTGGCAGCATGTATTCAGGACGAGCCTTCTCCCATGGGTTCCCATGCCTCAGCCAATCGTCAGCCTCCTCCACCTGAACACATAGACAATCAAGTCTTATGTCCAATAGCTTTAATAGAACACACAACCTGGAAGGCTTAATGGCTGGACGGTGTCATTCAGTTGAACTAGTTTATTGACCTGTGTTTGAGCCACAGGCTAATGATAACGCCAATATACCGGTACTGTATTATACCAAGGCTGGCTCTGTCCTGTAGCTGACCTTTGAACTCACGAGATGCTCACAGTGTGATCACCAATTAGTGTCTCAACACATTCAGCGTGGTCATAATCAGACAGTGAGTTCCAGTGAGTATGGCTTACTCTCCCAGTGAACTAACAACCAGCACGTATCCAAATCCAGTTCAGTGTTCAAAAGTTCATATTTACACTCAGGGCAAAGGCCTTGCGGTTAAGAGTCTTATCACTAAAAATATTGTTCTTACGCTAACTAGTGCTTGCTGTAGTTACATCACTACAACACTGTTAAAGAGGGCAGACCACATGTATGCTTATTTTAATCATTAGCTCATTTAGTTGTGACCCACTTGGTCGTTACCAATGGCCTCATAGGTCCTTGACCAACAGATAAAAATCTACCTCTGAACTCTAGACAGTGAAAGTTTAGCATTAGTAAATGAATATAATGAATGAAAGCAAAACTAAATGGCATAGTAGTGAGTATATGAGGTTTTATTTGTTTGTCTTCCTTACCTGCCAGCCATCTCTGATCTTTTGGTTGAAGATACCGTACTCGTAGCGAATGCCATAGCCGTATGCAGCGAGACCCAAGGTGGCCATCGAATCCAAAAAACACGCTGTGGAAGCAACAAAGATCACATACAGGAAGAGACACTGTTTGTATGTTGCCTAACATGTTGCCTAACATGTTGCCTAACATGTTGAGTTGGAGAAGACGGTTAAACAGTGGACCAGTAGATGTTAAACATGTCGATGAGCTGCCAAATGGTGCTGCAAGGCATCAAGAACAAAAATGCTGTGGAAGTTCAGTTTCAGAACAGATATTCCCAACATGAGGAGGTCCATACAATACTGTAACCCTTCAGGCAGTGTGGTCTAAAACTATGAAACACTTCTTTAAACAGCATAAAATAAATAATGCAATAGAAAAAGTCTGTGTGTGTGTGTGTGTGTGCGTGCGTGTGCGTGTGCGTGTGCGTATGTATGTATGTATGTATGCATGTGCATGCATGTGTATGCATGCGTGTGTATGTATGTATGTATGATTGCAGCTTTTATCAAAAATACAAGTATGCTAGTGGAAACACTGGTCACCATGTCTCTCCTTCCCTCTCCAAGGGAGTGCTGCCAGTTACCTGCCAATCGGCCCAACCCTCCATTCCCCAGACCTGCATCTTCCTCCATCTCCTCCAGGTCCTCCATGTCCAAGCCCAGCTGCCACACACAACAACACGGTCATTAAGGAAAGGATGGGTCATTAAACTGGATACCAGTCCTGAAGAACTAATGTAATACTGTGTACATCTACTTAAAATATCATCACATTTAGCCCCAGTAAAGGTGAATGAATGCACTGAGCCCAACTCATATAGTCTGCTTTTATAGTGGCTTATCACTGGATCTTTCTGAAACAATATCAAAACAATAAGATATATAATAATGTTGCAAAGACGTTTTCCAATGTTATTTCATAATATTATGTCACAACATTATTTCAATTTATTTTGGCAGTGAATGCATAGCCATTGCACAAAGGTGTTGACACTAAAACGGGAACTAGAGTGTCTTAAAAACAGGGTTTTGCCAAGTCAAGTTTTACAACGTTTTCTATAGTGTTAATCTGACCTGGTATATTGCTTCATCACAGGCGTTCTGCAGACCCAGGTTGATCATGGTATTCTGGAGTGTTCTGCCCATGTAGAACTCAAGAGACAGGTAATAGACACGCTACAGATGGACAGCAAAAACAAATAAAACGGCATTGGAGGTAAGCGAATTGACATGCACACAATGTAATATGATAAACTGCCCTCCTGGCGGGAGCATTGAGGCTTTGCTCTAACAGCCATATTTCCTGGAAAGAGTGCGTTGAAAAAGAACAGTGAACTCTATAACTGAGATGTGCAGGTATTTCTCGTAATATTTGACAAACTTTACCTTGGGGTCTGTCTCGTAGTAGAACTGCTGCGTTCTGATCCATCTCCCAACCAGGTGATCGCGCACAGTGTGCGCCAGCGCAAAATAATAATCTCGGGGCGTAGCAATGTTTCTATCTTTGACTAAAGTGAAATGCAGATGACGATTAAAGCCTTTCTTCAGCTCGGCAACATTTTCTACCCCTACAATTCCCCGTATGCTGATCTGCTTTCGCTTCTCTTGGTCGGTGAGTGGTGTTGCCATGATCGGTTGATTCCCGTTCAGCTTGACTGAAGTTAAGTTGTTGACAAGTTGACTTGCCAGTTTTGATCAGTAGTCACCTCCTCTTAAATTGCTATTGGCGTATTCAAGAGGAGGTGTGTCCCCGTCGCACCTATTTTGACAGATTTTCAAGTGAGTGCATGCATGCGTGTGTGCCTGCGCACGTATTAAAAGGCAGCCAATAAATGGGCCTACATTATATAGACACCAATTTATTTAACGTTCCACAGAAACACATTAGCTCATATTACAATTCAAATAATCTGAGTAATTGCAGTAGAAGAGTAATGCTAATCATATAACCACTGTAATAGTCATAACACATGTCAAAATAATAATAATAATAATAATAATAATAATAATGATAATAATATCAATGTTTTTTTTAAATAAAAACAAAATATCCACTGATATACATGGTATTACTTTAAATCGTTGATAACATTGAGTTATGGCATTCCATCTTTAATCCCTAAACAGGGCAAAAACAATTGCTTTGGAGATATAAATGAGGTTGTAACGCAGATATCTCTGACACACACACACACCTGTCCTGTAAGTAGCTTGATAAATGATGGTCGCCCAGCGACTATGTTAAAACATATTAATAATCCATAACATGTTGATATGGGCTTATGAGACCATACATTATTCCTGTCACTCCCACTGGCATGACCAATGACAAGAAAATATGATATTTGGCTTAATCAAAAGTCAATCTTACAATAGGCCCTACATCCCAAAATGAAAAAGTATTTTATACCATATGTCAGCAGATCTTTATTAGGAGCTGCAAATACTTCTGTTCAAGAGAACAATTAGACTATATTTGACTATTAGTCCAAAAGTAGATAAATATATCCACCAATGATGATACTTCAATGGGTAAATTATTCATTTTTAAGACAAGATCCATTATCTTATTGGAATAAACCACGAGGCTATGCAATCTCTATGATAAAAGCCTTGCTTGTATCGATGAAAGAGACCAAAAAAGGTTTCTCAGGCTGTTCATTGACCCGCTGCTAAAGGTCTGCTTTTGTGTTCTACATATTGATCTTAATTACAGACAGACAATATTCGTCCTTTGAAAGGAAACCAATTAAATACTGCATGAGTGAATCTGGCTTCAATTCTGCATCTTGTGTGGGGAGAGAAGCCTTCAGAAATTACAATTTGATTATTTAGCAGACACCACTATCCAGTAACTTACTGTACAGTGGATGCAAGTATTAAGGAGCAGGTATGGTTTATTGTCTGAAGAATGCTCACAGGTAGGTAAGGCCTGTTACTGTAGGGGTCAAATACACAAAGTTTGGGCTAACCTCCCTAACCACTAACCTAGCCTGCCCTATCCAGAACGTACTAACCAACCTTACTTTCAACACCAAAACACTTAGCCAGTTCATTCTAATTACAAGTACAGATAGGGGAAGCTAATACTTTAAATAAGCATTGACTCATCTTAAAAGAGATGGGCGGAGCGAATACATGATCATTTGGATCCTACAGCTAGTGTGACAGCCCTGTTAGTGTCCATATTAGTTTTAATCTACAACCAGTCCCTAAGCACCACTCACTCATGCCAGTTCCATTTAACAACCATGAGGTTTTGCTCCAAATTGATTTACAGTACAATCAGTTTAAAAAGAATAGAAGTCATATAGAAGGATCGGAACCCTTTGCGATACCTGACTATATTGTTATGTTAAATGCTGTAATTCAATTCAGTAGGCAACATAGAGTATTTATCATTGAACTATCTTTTCTGTTAGGCCACTGTATAGTATAAACCCATAGCAGCCAACTGAGGTCAGGCATCACAGATGTTACAGTATACTCTGCTGAAGCGATGAATGTTGCAAAGATATAAAGGGCTATGGATAGGTTTTCCACAAGGCACACAAAGCTTCAACATAGGATAGCACCTAAAGTATATCTGGGAGGGACGTGTCCAGCAGGTGTGTGTTTGGGGAGCAATGCATTGAGCAGATCCTAGGTCAGTGTGCTTCAATTGTATCGGTGCTTTAATCCCATATAGGGGCATCATATTGTCAGACATTTACATACATGTCTGACGACGGTTCGTATGAGTTCTGCTCACAATCTGCCCTGTTGCTTGGGGGGGTATAAGTGCTTTATAACTGAAATCACTGCTAGAACGAGATACAAATATTGCATACAAGACCACCGCTTTCTCTGATATCAAACAACGGAACAAGAATAAAGCTTTGAACATCGACAACTTATTTAACTATACACCTTTTCACATCTGATCATTTCGATAATGATAGTAGAAAATGACCAGGACCCAGTCACCTACAGTACAGTATAAAGAGCCATCACTAAGCAACGTTGCAGGAGCACCTTATCCAACCAGCTGTCTTCACGGTTCAGTCTTGTTGCCATAACGTCCATTTCTATTTTCCATACTGCACAAATAATGATATAATACACAATATTGTACTCTTTTGAGGCTGCATAAAGGCCTTGCTTCCAGTAGCATTTTCCACGATGCTGTATTTTACAAACTATATAGAGGGTTCACACAAGCTAAGCCACTAATAGCATATCATTTACACCAAGACAACAGTAACACAGTTGAGAGTCCAGCTATTGCTATTGCTCTCCATCAGGGATCATTGCGGCTTTTGTCAAGCCCTCTTAACCAGCCAGACTCATTTTCAAAGGGCTCCCCCTGGTGTTTGAAATAACACACGATCATAGTTATGGCCGAATTGGAAAATACCGGTACTGTATGTATACTGTACAGTGTGTGTGTATGTAGCTGTGCATGTGTGTGAAATAGAGGGAAAGAGATCTAGGTCAGTTAATGGCTTATGTCCCTTAGTAGGTCAATCAATTACATTTTCCGCAAGTATACAAAACATACTGGTGTTTACGCACTGTAGCTATAACCTATACACTCACATAATCATTAAAAGCATCATTCAGAGTCCACCAGTCTGAGATTATGCAGTGCCTAGCTTGTCTCTATCCCATGTAAAATATAAAGTTTTAATTTCATCATGTTTTCAAAGCTGTCCACTGGTTTCGGTGTGAGAAGGCATGACTCAGTTCTGGTCGCGCTGCAGAGAGTTAAGTCGTGGATTTGGTGGACAGAAGCGGAGGATGGGGGAGTTCCAGGTATCTTGTGAACTGGTGCTGGGGACTTGTGAAGTGACTTTCCTCAATCGCTATGGAGTCTTTTAGCACGCAGAGCCGGTGGTGTCCACATCGCCAGGGGTGTAGAAGTCAGGAATGGGTAGACCAGTGTGTAGGGTCACCTACATAAGGAGCACAGACTTGTTTATTTAGTTGGATTTAATATCATAACAACAGACGTCTTTGTCCAATCAAATGAGGGGCTGAAATGGTGATGTTATTTTATAGGAAGCATGTGCTATACAGTCCAACCAATTGGTCTTTCTAAAATGTTTTAACTTTATATGAAAACATATGCATGAACATTTTAAATATATTTGATGTTTTCTATATATATATATATATATATATATATATATATATATATATATATATATA